>CAUYON010005530.1:0-116650 GCA_963573935.1 Arctocebus calabarensis | reverse complement strand
CGACCATCCTCTTTCATTCTCTGAGCCTTTTATCTACCACTGGCTGGTTGCTGTCAGTCTGTACAAATGTTAAAGTCATTCTCACCCTGAAGTAACCTTGACTGGGCTCCAGTATCCACCTCTAACCACCGTACATCTCTGTCCTTCCACAGGACATGGACCAGGCAGGCTACAGAAAGCATTGTGCACGAGTGACGGGGTGAAGAGAACAAACTAGCTCTTTCCAAGGGCACTGCACTTGGGAGGGCCTGGTATTCTATAATTAGGAGTAGTTAGTGATGACTATTTTAAATGATATCTACTGAAAGCATAGAGTTTTACATAGATGTCCCAAATTTCACTGGTTTCTGGAATGTTCTAGGGAAGTCTGACTAGAAGTTGGAGATTGACCACTAAGAGGGAGAGGTGTGGTCTGAGGATACATAGGCCCTGAGTGGAGAGGGGTGACATAAGGACAGAGGGGGACACACAGTGTTTCCATTCTCTGCCCAGAGACCAGAAAGAAGCATTAATATCAGGTCCTCAAAGGAATGTTTCCAGGAAAACTTTTCAGGAAAACATTGCCAGTAAAAGTTCAGTTCCCAGGTAGAGGCACAACTACTTTTGGGGCCAGGTGACTCCACATGGGCAGGTGGCTCTCCTAGTGCTCAGAACTTAGAACACTCTGGTTACATGAAGACAGCGTCCTTCACCATTGTCAAGATGAATGCCATTCAGGTCCATGACTGTGCAGTGGACACAATTGGGACCTTAATCTGCATAGATTGCCTTGGGGCTCATGAGCACATGTGGGCATGAGCACAGAGACACCAAGAAACACTGGGGGAAGTTGCTCAGGAAGAGGAGAAAGCACAGCATGGGACCAATTGTTGGTGTTGGATGCATCTGTCATGCCCAGGCGGGTGAGACTGGAGGAATACAAAGTTTGCTCCAAGAAGGTGGGGATTTCTGTTTTGATCACACCATTAGTAGGTATTTGTTCAATGACCATATGATGAATTTGGCTGTTTCCGGTTCATAAAAGGGTGGTTGGCTTACAGAGGGTCAGTCTGAACAAATTAGAGCCAGGGAGAATTGCCTAAGACTGGACTGAGGGTATGGAAGAGAGACAGTGAAGCCAGAGCAATGGGCTCTTGCAGGAAAGCATGGCTGTAAAAGTAAGGAGAGAATTCAGATGGACATTTGAGAGAGGTGTATGGAGTTCATTATGTGTAATGGTCGGTGTGATACAAACTGTACCACCTTAGATGTGAAATATCAAACCAAGGCTTGATTGTATCACACATTGTTTTGAATGGGGTTTCCAGTACATCATCTTAATGGTCTTCACATCAACCAGGTGTGATGGATAAGACCAGTACATCAAACCAAGGCTTGAGTGTATCACACATTGTTTTGAATGGGGTTTCCAGTACATCATCTCGATGGTCTTTACATCAACCAGGTGTGATGGATAAGACCAGTACATCCATTCCCTCTTCTAGGTAAGAACAGAGGGAAGAAGATGAAATGGTAGCTTGCTGAAGTTCACAGAATTCACATGTGAGCAAGAAGTCATCACTTTAAATTTTGTTCTACAATTTTTTTTCCACCTTACCACATTAGAAATGAGATTTTGGCTAACAGGTATCTTCTGATTATGCAAATCTGTGGGCTCTTTTTTGTCTGTTTTCTTCTTTTCAATTTTGCAGTGGTGACTATGAGGTGATACGTTTTAAACATTTATCTTTGACTGGAAAGGTTGCAGTGACTTGGGGAGATCATTAAAATGGAAAGAAACCCAATCTGAAACCTGGCTTCATGGGTTAAGACGAGGGCGACGCATTGAAACAATGGAGAGGCGCGGTGAAGGTTTTATTTCTCATCCTGGCAACTCAGAACAAATTGCACAAATTCTAGGAACTATATCCCTTGGTAACAAACATTGAAGTCACTTTTTAAAATGTCACCAAATGGCTCTTTTGACTCTGTTTTGTAACAACTTATAAACAGATGGCACTTTGAAGCATACGACGAAGCTTGGGAAACAAAACCGCTTAGACATTTTTGTCTGGTTTGCTAAGATAATGTGATGAGGCCCCAAATGAGAGAATCTTGGCGTGTACTGATAGAGAAAGGCTACATACCATTCAGTAGTTGTCTTCTAATTTCTCGCAATCAAAGAGTCGATTCTTCAATTGTCAACTCTGACTGAGCTGGATTTCATCAAGGTTTATGTACTTGCTGAATGTAATAAGGTATGAGGAAAGTCAGAAGAGAAATGCACTTCCTGAACATCTGTTATGAACTAGACACTTTTTACGGTCTGTAAAAATTTATATATCTCATTTCATTATAAAGAAATTCTACAAGTAGCTATTATTGCCCGCATCTTAAATATAAAGAGATCGAAGATATCTTGAGATATCCCATACATCTAGACTGCATTCCGACCTTGATCTGACCCTAAAATCCATGTCCCCCCTGTTTCATCTACTTCAGGTAGAATCCCATTTCTTTGAAGAATGGAAAATGAAGCATCCCATGTACTCAATGCTATATCGAAACTATAGATCAACAACTACAGGCCCACATGAGAGAAAAACACAAATTCAACAAGTGGGGTCAGTAAGTTTTCACCTAATGGTACAACATAGGCATATATGGCACAGCCCCTGGGTGAAGATCTCAGCTCACAACTTGGACTTTAACTTACAAATGTAGACAATGCAACCCAATTATGTGCACCCTCAAATCAATCTGAAATTCAGAAAGTTCTCATGTTGTCAATAACTGCCAACTATTAGAATGGGTGCAGGTAGTAAATGTTTATGTAACAGTCTTATTTACATATCAAAGCCCACATTTATTGTTTCCAGAAATAGGAATTTCTGGCCTATCTTGACAAGTATCGTTAGTTGCCTCACACAAAGCTCATCTCAATTCACAGCTCCCTTGCTTTTTTCTGTATTGAAGATTGGAAAGCAGAATCCACGGAATTCTAGACTCCCTTGCAGCTAGGAGTAGCCATGGTACAAACACAGCATGGCTAATAAGATGCACATGGAAAGTCCTAGAAGGGGGCTTAATAATGAAACAAAAAGGCCAAAAAGGCCAGCGCTTTTGCTTTCCTGCATGAAATATGGACTAAACACCTGGAGGTACAGCAGACACATTACCACCCTAAGAATAAAAGCCACATGCTCACATTAGTGGAATACGGAAGGACACTGCCTTCCTAATGACACCCCTGAAGAGCTACCCCATCCTCAAACCACCTACCTCTAGGCTTTTTGTTATGTGAAAAAAATAAACCCCTTGCATGTTAAAAGAACCAGGTTTTCTGATGCTCATAAACACAATCCCAACAGATACACATAGTAGCCAGAATTTTAAAAGGATTCCTATTTTCTTTTCATTTTACTTTTTTAAGACAGAGTCTCAAGCTGTCACCCTCAGTAGAGTGCTGTGGCATTACAGCTCCCAGCAACCTCAAACTCTTGGGCTCATGTGATCCATTTGCCTTAGTTTTTCTATTTTTAGTAGAGACGAGGTCTTACTTTTGCTCAGGCTGGTCTCAAACTCGCTAGCTCAAGCAGCCCTCCTGCCTTAGCCTCCCAGAGTGCTAGGATTACAGGTGTGAGACACCGTGCCCCTCAGAGATTCCTATTTTCTAACATAGTTCCATTTCCATGCTAATTTTTGTCCCAATTTGTAGTTCCCAAACATTGAATGTACAGCCCTCAAATTAGATGACACATTCGTTGGTGTTCATTTCGTGGGGTGCACACTGGGACAGAGCAGGGCTCTGATCCAAGTGAATGTGGCCCTTCCAGACAATCTGGACATCACCTCAGCCAAAGCAATTGGCCTGGGGTAGGGGAGGGGAATGGGACTGCTAGACTCCACATGCCCCCACCATTTTGTCCTGCATGGGTGTAGACTTGGCCTTGGAAACTAGAGGACTCACTTTGTCTATCTTTTCACCTTGGGGGAGGACCACACTGAAGTCATGGCAGACATACATGATAACAGATCTGGTTTTAATAGACCTCCAAAGAAGACAGCTCCTCAGCCTCTTCCCTAAGGAGGCCATTTCAGTGTTCAAAAACTCACAGTAAATTTTTCTTTTACTTAAAAAGAATGTGTATGGATGTGGGAAATTTAAAAGCTCTTTATTTTAGTAGGGCAGGATGGCAGAGAGGAGGGTGATTGGGTTGTGGAGTTGGCAGTCCTGGGTTGTGTTGTAATCCTGCCACTTGTGATGGTGGGCGTCCTGGTCTGTTAATGTCCCTGAGCCTCAGATCCTTACTTGTATGTCAGCAGAGTGACAGCTGCGCTACATTCCCTAGGGCTGTCATGAGGAGCGATGGGCATAAAATTCTGGGGATATTATTCAACTATTTGCCATATAAGCAAAATCCCCCTTCTCTCCCCACTGGACAAGCAGATGACACCTTCCCCTTCCTAAAATTCTGTTCGAGCTCTAGAGATCATCACGGAATTGCTCCATGCCTCTCTCTACCACCGGCTCATGCACTCCAATTTCCTCATGTCATCCTCATTGCTCTGTGTTTTCAGTTCTTGAATCTTAACTCAGAAACTTGTTTCCAAAACAATTTTTAAACGTGTACCTTACAATTTGGGGAGATTGCCTTTTTATAAAGTGAGCAAAAAATAGATATGGGTACTGGAAAAATCACAAACGTTGACCTGCACACTTCAGGAGACCGTCCACACAAAATTCTGGTTCTGGGATAATGGATCCATCATGAAGATTTGCACGATGGTGACAGATGCAAACTGGAGTGGTGACAGTTATCTGAGTTGGGAGGGCAGTGATGTGGCTGCAATTATGTGGTGAATGGAACCACAAAGACTTCTCTGGTACAAATTTCCTGCCCTGCAGCCCTCCCTCTGAGACCAGGGTCTCAGACCCAAGTGTGGCCCGCTGCACCATTTTAAGAAAGAAAACATTCCAGACCACGAATTATTTTTAAAAGCTGTACACATGACTCTTGGCTAATAAAGCACTGGATCGACTAATTTCTGGCAGCTCTGCATGTTGGCTTCTCTCACATATGTACAACTTCAGACTTACAGCCTCACATGAAGTAATTATGGAATCGCACAGTTTATCCTTAAAAATGTGCCATGAGCTGCTCTTGTCTTCTCCAGCAACGCAGGCCCTAGGAATTATGATGATTGGAGCTTTTTATTTTTTAAAAAATCATCAATTAATCTTCCTTCATTTAAGACCTCCTAATTTATCTTTGAGGAGGAAGAACATTTTTTTTCTTAAATCCCAGAACATGGAAGGGAAGAATGAAATAACTTGTAGTACAGTTTGGTTCAGAATTCCTTGTTTTTCCTTCTTTTCATGTCATTACTTATGGCATAGGATACCAAGAAAGAGAAAGAAAATTCCACAGCAGAGTTCCAGGGCTGAGAGAAGCCCCATGGATTCACTCCAGCTGTGCCCTTCACTGGCGATGAAATAGGTCCAGGAAGAAGGAGCTCTGGTGGCCGTGGAGCCACACATGTTGTGTCATTGTGCTTTTCTTATGATTCAGACTTGTGCTGACTGGCACTTCCTCAGTGAGGTGGACCCTGATCAGCTTAGCTAAGCAAGAATCCCTTTCCAGTGACTGCTGGTCACTCTGTCCCATGGCCCTGTTTTAGTTTCATCACAGCACCCCTTGGTTCCTGAAGCTACATTCTGACTTGTGGTCAGCTCCACGAAGCTTGTGGTCTTTATCCCTTGCTCACTGTTATATCTAAAGTAGTGCTTGGCATACAGTAGGTCCACAACACATATCTGTGGATTGAATGAGCTAAAGAAGAAGGAACCCCTCTTGGGTAGGCACCTATCACACTGGCCGCTCTGCTCAATTGCTTATGTTTGTTCCATTTGCTTAAAAGTAAGTGCTGTTCTCAGAGTCTCCTGTTAGAAAGTGGTAGAGCCAGAACTTAAAGCCAGGGATACTTTGCTTCAAATGCTGACGTTTGCCATGGCAGGAAATGATTCCCCGTGTTCTATGGCTCCTGCCCCACACCATCCTTGAGTGCTCTTCCAGGTAGACCAAGTTCCCAGTATTCCAAGTATGTGTCTGGCTGTCCCCTCTGGCTTCTATACGTCTGGGCCACAGAGAAATCAACCTGAATATATTATATTCAGCACAGTAAAGACTCTCTATACGTCTGGGCCACAGAGAAGTCAACCTGAATATATTATATTCAGCACAGTAAAGATTCTCTGTTGGCTGGCTTCTCTGCATAGAGTTTATTGAGGAAATTTCTCATGTTATTATTATTATAGTTACTATATTCTAACTGGTTGATGAATTCCATTGAGGTGCACACATTTGCAATGAAAAGCCTACAAGAAAAAGGAATCTATCCCTCTGTTGGTCATCGACGCCTGAAACAATCAAAGAAGTTGATGACAAAACAGTTCTGACGGTGACATGGCTTAGAAGGATGGAGGTGCCGAAGGATGAGAAAAGCACCAGGCTGTCAAGAAGCCACTGAATAACCCTAAACCGGTACTGGTTTCAATCACCGAGTAACCCACAGATGGGAGGAGAGGAACATGCCAAATCTCTTGTCCTTAAGAGATTGTCAAGAGAAGGAAGAAACATGGGGTCATGGAAAGGGTATAGGACTTGGGAATTGAAAACCTGTCTTCAGACGTCAGCCTTAGGTATGCGGTTTTGGGCAAGTTACTTCTTGCCTTCGAGCTTCAGTTTCCTCAACTTATCAGTAATGTTTATCCAGAAGGCCCTGGATGTGAAAGAATCTGATCACAAAAGGGAAGGAGGCAGTGGTTTAAAACGTGGAATTTCTCCTTCATGATCAAAACAAGTCATTTACTTCCAAAGCCCAGCCCTGGTGTCATCATCACCTGTGTGGCTGTGGGCAAGGTGACCTCGCTAGCCTTGGCCTTCTCAAATAGGAAAGAGTCAGAACAACACCTTATCTGTGTTAACTCTCAGTCTTTCCGTGAACCTTGCTGTGAGGAGCTCTATTTTAAGGGAACAGAGGCGCAGAGGAGTTAATAACCAGCCTAGGGTCACACAGCAGGCAAGCTGGTCTGTGTCCCTGGGTACTCTGGTTTCCTCAGTGAGCGTCCTGCTCCCAAAATGAGCGTGGGAGACAAGGCTTGGAAGGGCCAGCTTGGGGCCAATGCCCAGTAACTTGAATAATTTCCTCTCCCATTCCAAGCCTATATCCTTCCAATCACTATGCGGCATACCGTATATCTCCCCTGTCAACACCCTGCCATAATCATTGATTACCCTTGAAAATGACAGCATGCTTGGGCTTTGTAAAGCTGCAAACATGTTCATACTAGAAGGGGATCACTGTGTCACATTTGGTCTTCATCACTTTCGGCACATTAAGGACATAAGGGTTTATTAATTTTTTTGTTGTTGTTGTTGCAGTTTTTGACTGGGGCTGAGTTTGAACCCACCACCTCCAGTATAAGGGGGCCAGCACCCTACTCCTTTGAGCCACAGGCACCGCCCGTAAGGGTTTATTTATTAGGAAAAGGTGACGGGTTAGAGATCAGCTCAGACTAAGCATGCACGTGGGCCATGGTTGAAGAGGTGAAGTGACAGTGCCGGTAATGTTCCTAGCAGTTGCATCCCTGTCCACACAGAGCCCTTTGATGCTTGGCAGTGCCTTCAGCATGTGCTGACAGTGACGACATATTAGCAACCAAACCAGTCTTAGCATTGCAGGAAGTCGAAGTGTGAGTCAAAATTACCCAAAGAGAAGAGAGGCAGTCAGATGGCAGCTAGAGCTAAGGGCAATATCCTTGGTATTCGGGAGCTTTCTGGGGAGTTGGGGAATACAACTTAGGCGAGCGTGTGGGGCTTTATTATTCATGTCACGACTCAGAACATGAGGCGGGTATGTAGCATGAGAGTGAGATCTTGGGACGCATGTTCCCTGCAGACACCAAGCTCACGACAAGGAACCCTGAACAGGACATTTGAATTTCCTGGGGGAAGCGGTAGGTCTCACGAAACAGAGGCTGATGGTGGCAAAACTGTTCCCTTTAAGTTTGTTATGCTTCCTTTATTATTCCCCACATCATTAAGCATAATTTGATTTAGAATATTTGTCAAAGCTATGTCCTCTAGAATAATGCATCATTTACGAAATTAGGCAATTCATTGATATATTAACACAGATCCATAGTTCAACCAACGCAATTTAGATCCTTGTACTTCTCTATTGCAAGACACCATTATCCTCCCTCGGCCAAGTGCAGTGGTGAATGCATTTGTTTCATAATAAAATAGCAAATAAAGCAGCACCCTTAACCCAAACTAAGTGGGGCATAAGATTTACACAATGAAAGTGAAATCTCCACAGAACAATATTAGTTGTAATATTTCTTTTTCTTCCACTAAAATCCTGCAGTGTATCAACATGATAGAAACACCTTAGACTTGAATTAAGGAAGTGTGGACTTGATGAACATTTTTTCCCCCAAGGGTGAGGGTACGGAGCAACTCTTGTTCGCTCCCACCAGTGTCTGTGTTGGCCTCATGTACCTGCTGAGTCCAGATCTATAGTTATAAAGGGACATAGCTGGCAAGTCAGGGCTTTTCAGAACTGACCCTTCCCACCCCAGGCCGATTCTGACAACTTTCACTTTCACTCTTCCACAGAAGCGTCTCCCAGGGGAGACATGTTCCTGACTAAGCACTGGCCAGCAAACACCCCCAAACATCATAGAAGAACAGAGGGAGAGAGTAACACCCACTTGAGCCAAAGGATGCCTTTCTAGGCAGAAAAAAGCCTGAAAACGTTTGCTTCAATGGAGAGAGAGGGCTATTTACTTACATTGCTCCAAAGACCTTCCGACAGCTGGAGTCTTTGAACTCTGGTGTGTGCAGATGTGAAGCTTTTGCTCAAAATCCTCTTTCCTTTGGCAGCAAAGAGTACTCATAACTCTTTGGGGCTTCAGATTGATAAGTAATTTCCTGATTCGCTCTCAAAAGTGTTCTCCCAGGCTTTGAGCAGCGGCAGAGAGAGGGCGAGAGAAGCAGGCCAGGCTCCCGGTGGGCAATGACGCCGTGGTCTACACAGTCCTCCAGATTGTTTGATTGAGCCGAAAAGAAAGATTTGTCAACTTCACAAACAAAAATAAATATCCTCCTTTATCTCTTGGCTCGCTCCCCAAATCATATTTGGGACACAGCACAATAAGTCTGCACGATACTTGTCCTAAAAGTGCAGTGTTGGAGTTGAACGCCTTCTCGTCTTCCGTGCTGGGAGAAACCAGGGCACCTCTGATTGGTCTTCAAAGGCCCGTTGTTGTGATGACTTTTGTACCAGGCTTGTTGGAGGACGTTCTTAGACATCATGCAGTCCAGCCCCTTCAGCCCAGGGCCTCTGAGATTCAACCATGACCGACCAGCTGGAGTGGGAACCAAAGAGCCTCCTGACTGTAAAGCCAGTGGTCTGGCCACTCCGGGCAGGTGGAGGACAGCAGGTGGAGGCCAGCTCAGAGGTATGAGCTATGGTTCTTGACCTTTAAGACACACATCCTTGGACAAGGCCCTTTGTGTTTCTGAGTCTCAGTTTTCACAAATGCAAAATGGGAATCATTATTATAGTCACCCTTTGCTTGGCCACCCAGAGGGCCATCATTGTGAAAGAGCTTTACTGAGGATTAGAGCAATTGTCGGAAATGATGGAATTTTACCATCTTGGCCCCATTTATATGCTTTTCTCCTTTCCAGTATTCTATTCAAGGTATTTTCTGCACTGGAAGAAACCATTGAGTGACTTTTGGATAAAGAAGGGGAATGCTGGTGAGGCGATGAGATATGACATGGAGGAAAATTTTGACCTTGGAAATTCAGGCAAGGTCAGATAAAAGAGTATCTAGCATGTCTTCTGGAAACAGAAAATCAAGGCTTGGCCACTGCCTTGAATGCTTATCTGCCTACAGAATGGTTCAAGTATTCCAGAACACAGTTGCCTCCCTGGGTGTATAAGACCTGACCCACTTTGCTTACTTCATTTTGTCGTGGTAGGGGTCATGGGAGGTCTTCACCAAGACAGTGCCCTGCACTATCATAGGCTTTGAAATGGCAAAGCTGTTGCTATGGCTTGAATGGGTATTTCCCCCACATTCACATGTGGGAATCTTAGATCCAATGGGATAGTAGGGAGAGGGAAGGCATTTGGGCAGTGATTAGATTATGGTGGCCTGGCCTTCATGAATGGGATTAGCAAACGTGTGAAGGGGCTGGGGGGAGCTAGCATGGCCCTTTTTGCCTTTCTGACCTTCTGCCACGTGAAAACCCAGTTCGTCCTCTCTGGCAGGTACAGCGTCAAGGTGCTGTCCTGGGAGCAGAGATGGGGCCCTTACCAGGCGCTGAACCTGCTTTCAACTTGACCTTGGACTTTCCAGCCTCTAGAAGTGTGAGAAACAAATTTCTGTTGTTTACGAATTACCCAGTCTGTGGCCTTTTGTTACAGTGGTATTAATAGACTGGGACTAATGGACTGAATGTTTTCTAGCACCCAGCACCACGTCTCTCACCCAGTATTGTGGGTAGGGTTGTGCCTCACCACTGTCCACTGCAGCCCTGGCATCAGCTCACACCACTGTCCACTGCAGCCATGGCTCATACCTTGGTGCCAAGGTCCCTAGGTTCTGCCTTGGATTTTTTTCTCCTTTTAAGGAGCATATTTCATCTTTCCTCCTGTCCTTTCCCTCTTGTACTTGTCTCCCTGTGTTTGCCACTGTTGGTTTTCTTTCTTAGAATTCAAGTTGTCCTCCCATTTCTCATATACAAATAAAAATGGAAAACAAAGAAAAAAACCTTTTGCTCAATAAAATAGAAAAGAACTCACTGAGTCTTGACCCAGAGGACACTGTCTTTGTCCTTGGAGCAGCGACAAACAAACACAAATGATCCAACATCAGCACTTCCCACTGTTGTGAATGTTCAAGCCCCAAGTCCAATTCATATTTAATGATTCCATTCACTTCCTTTGCCCTTTCACAAATGTGTTCTTTAAATGTCCTTTCAGTTAAGAGTTGCACTCTATCATCTGTAAGTGTGATTTTCCAACTGAATTTTGTATCAGTCAGCTTGGACTTCCATAACATAATACCATACACTGTATGGCAGAAAAATAGAAATTATTTTCTCCCAGTTCTGAAGCTGCAAGTCTGAAATCAGGGTGCCAGCATGTTGGGTTCTGGTGAGGGCTCTCTTCCAGACTTGCAGATGGCAGCCTTCTTGCTGTGCCCTCACGTTGTAGAGAAAGAAAGGTGGGTCTTTCTCCTCCTCATCTTAAAAAGCTTTGGTCTTGTTGTATAATGGACCCACCTGTATGACCTAACTTAACCTTGATTACCTCTGAAAGACTTTTCCCTCAGATAAAGTCATCTTGGAGGTTAGAACTTCAACACATGAATTTTGGGGTTTACACGAGTAAGACCATAACAAGCATGGGGAAAGTGAGAAAAGAGAGCTAACCTTCACTGAGCCTTCCTTTTTTTCTTTCTCATTGACTCACCATAACAACTTTGAGGTTGGAAGTGACTTTTCCAAGGTCAAAAAGCCAGTAAGAGGCACTGTCCAAGTGTAAACGGTGACGACCAGAACCCTGCTTTTTCTGACACATCCTGATGCCAGCTCCTCTTCGCTCCTAGATTCTGAACTTAGACCCTCTACTTTCCCTTTCTTCTCATTCTCATCTTAGTGAGCTGGAAACAGGATGTCATGGCCTGAAGGACCATGAGAAGAAAAAGATAGATGAGGAAAGCCCTATGGCTTCCCTCAGGGTTGTCACTGAGTTCAGATGACCCCGTGGGGAGTTTGCCTGGAATGTCCTCTCCCTGCTCAGTCATCAGTTCAAACTCAACATGCTTTCTTCTTAGGCGCTCTCTTTGACCTGCCTCTCACCCACCCTTGCTCTTTCTTGTGGTGTTCTCTGACAGCATCCTCTACATCTTCATATTTTTTCCTCATTTCATAAAACTTCATAAGTGTTGCTTCATCACTGCTGTAGCTACAACAGTATTTATATATTTCAGAGAGAATTTGCACAATGTCTGTCTCCTTCTCTGATCTGTAAGCTCCCTAAAGGCAGGGTGTTTTGCTCACTAAGTATCTCTAGCCATTAGCACATGAACACAGGACCTCACAGGGAGGGGAGGCACGATTGAGTAAGGGCAACCCAGGGAAAGAAATAGTAGAAGTCAGGCCCTACACCATTCACCAGGGTGGCTATAAACATACACCTGAGAACACAGTCTTATGGGGTGTCTTTATCAAGTCCTCTGTGTACTAACAAATGCATTCTTCTCTTTTCTACTTTGAAGGGTGATGGTGGGGGGTTACTAGGTTTGGATAATCAAGGTTGAAGTTTTTGGAGAAAGACAAGGCAGCTGAGGAACAGATAGGTATTGGGGAGAATCTGGGTAGCACAGGCAAGGCCTCTGCATGATGGCACGCCTTTTCATATCCTATCAACCTCAGTCTTTTTCTAGAAAGAGATGAAGCAGGACCCCGATGGAACAGGTTGTGAAGAGGTACAGGAGCTGGTCACAGAGAATTCCTACCAGAGTAGGACATTTTCAGTCAAAAGAACCATTTGTGTACAGACAGGGGATGCCAGCAAGCTGCCTTTAGAGAACTATGAGGGACACAGTTTTGTTGGTGAGTTGCAGGGAGATGTGATAATAGCAATGAATGTTCCAGATGAGCATTAAGTGTGTTCATTATTATCTCTTTCTTAACATTGTTTGGAGAGCAAGTGAGAGAATGCATGTGGAATTGCTTTATAATCTGGAAAAAGTCCTATGAAAACATTTTTATTACAAATTCTTTTGGATGGAGATAACTAGAATGTTAAACAAGGAAACCATGCTGGGAAATGGAATTATTTATAAATTTACTTTATTTATAAACTGAAGAATGTGATTAATTTCCCTCTTCCAATTTCCTTTCAAAGACTAGATTATAAGTTTACAATGTGTGTTAAATATGAGCGATCCGGGAAATATGTTTTCAACTCACCACATTGCTGCTCTTCCTGATAGGACAGGGAACTGGGCTCCTGAAACTACATTTCCTAGAATCCCTTGCAGGCACAGTCAACCAATAAGGGCTTGCAAGGGGATGTGAAAGACAGGGTGGAATTAGAGGACTTTATTCCTTGGGGCAGATACAGAATGGGGACAGTCAACTGAGGTGAGGTCTGCAGGAACTGCCAGGTGAGATCCTCTGGTGTGGCTCCCTGGATAATGTGTAGTTCTGGCTTTCTAACAAAGCAGCTGGTTTTTCTCCAATTATTGGTTCCATGGTTTTCTTAATTTTTTTAAAATTTAGAATAATTTTTTAAAATTTAGAATAAGTATAGATTCGGGAAATTATAAAGACAGAACACAAGTGTGACGTCTTATGGTGACGTCTTATGTCTCTGCAATGTGATATAAAACCTAGAAGTTGATGGCAGTGCGATAGTATTAACCAGACTGTAGACCTCATCAGTTGTCTCCAGTTTTCACGTGGGCTCATTTGTGTATTGTGTGGTTCAATACAATCTGGTCTCATGTATGGATTCCCCACAATTCTTTCCATGGCTCCTTAAAAGGTTTTGACTCCTCATCTTAAGTCCCTACCTTTGGGGAAGCTTATTCTCCAAACTCAATGCTGACTGATACGGTTAATAACTTCCTGCGGTTATGGTTATCTTACATTTGAAGGCTTGCAATCAAATTTTGTTGCTCACATTCCATTCTCTTTATTTATTTGTTCAAGTAAAATATCATCCTTTGCTATTTCTTCACATCCTTCCTCCCCCCTATTTTCTTTGTTACAGAATGACAAAGGCATCACCGTGTTATATATCATCATCATATTGTACATAAATTACCATAAAAGACTTGGAGCTCTTTGTTGGGATTGTCATTGCTCCATCCTCAAATTCATCTTTCCCATATTAGATTAAAATTCAATGCTATTTTAATTATTCCTAAATGATCATAAGATAATTTAGATGTGATAAGGCAAGAGATGGGAAATAACAGGAATAGTTAATGGAGAAAGCAAAGTTATCGTTATAGACAGATACTAAAATTATATACCTAAACAATGCAAGCAAATTTTAAAAGGGTCATTAGAAATAATATATGTGAAATAGGAAGAAAGACAAAAAAATAAATATATGAAATAGCTTTTCTATATACCAAAAGAATTAGAGAACAGAGTGTTTCAAAATCCTTCAAAATCTAAAATGATGCTGGATTCCTTGCAGAGGGAGGAGAGACTGACCTCTTCCTGACCCTGGGCTGTTTTCTCCCTTAAGCCCTAATCAGCCCAACTTGTGTGCAGAGACTCTCATGATCCTGGTAGAATAGATTTTTCCTCCTTTGTTACTCTTACTTCTGAGTCACTAAATGCAAGTGATCAAAATCCGGCCTGGAGAAGCCATGGGAAATGAACACTAGGCCATGTCCTTCATCTCTTCCTAATTAAGACACATTTCATCTCAAAATATCCCAGTCTGCAGAGATGCCCCTGATCTAATTCAGAATCATTTTCCTCAGGGCAGTGGAACAATTTGAAATCATATATTTTAGAAGATTGTCTTTGCTTTGCATTCACCATTTCATTGACGTTCCTGGAATAAACGAACTCCCTACCCTAATGAACTCTGCCCGTCTTTCCTCTTACCAGTGGTACTAAGAATAGAAATGACCAAGATTTGTCAGGGGCTTTCATGGCTCACTGATTCTTCTGAGTATTATAGACATCTTGAATAAGCCTCATCGTCATTTATATTTATTTAGGTAGAATGTTTAAGTCATTGATAAGAAATGTCATTTCTACAAAATGTTCCACCAAATGTGGAACTAAGATAAGCACCAGGTAATGAGGCTCTGAGTCCTTTCTCTATACCACACCAGAATACTGCTTTTATTATGAATGATGGTACTTTTTTTCCAACAAAGTTTCAAAGACATTAGGGTCTGAGAGTTCACTTGGGCTCCCTAGACGCTGATAGGCCTTAGCTTCAATAAGCTGTCATCTCAGTCTGTATAATTAAAAGAGTTAATTTGTAGAAAAATACCAGGTAAATAAATGGCTCTGGCAGTAATATGTAATGACAAAAATTGGGAAAGCGATATGGGAATGCTGATATTTGGGAAACCCAAATATAGTGGCAAGCCCAAGTGTAAGACCCTGACCTTATTTATTCTTGGACATCTTGTTACAAGGGGGCATTTGGGGTTGCCTCCAAAATGGAGTTAATTCCTTATAACTTTTAGCACTTTAATAAAGGCAACAAAATCACTCACACAAGTATAATTTAGAAGACCCTGTTTTCTCCAAGAATAGCTCTCCTTTGAAGACTAGAAATGGTCTCTGTTTAGTTTTAAGAGTTTGATTGAAAACATTCAAGTGCAAGCCTTGCTTCAAAGCATAGTTTGTAACCAAGAAGCATTTCCTGGTTTACATTGTTTAATTAATGATCATATTGATTCAAAAGAAGAAGGAAACCCCCAATCTTAGCAATTTCCGTTATTAATGGATGCATCCACACGTAAATAGTTAAACTAAAACGTCTCTCGAAAGAACTCCATCTCAAGCTCTTTGAATTTTCTATCTTCTCATTGCACAACCATCACCATTGTTTTTGCTTTTTCTACCTCGAAGTTTTCCATTGCTCTCCTTCAGCACCATGACCATGCCCTCTCAGTCAAGCCCTGTAACTGCACATGTTCTTCTTATATTCATCAACAGGGAAGATTCCACTTAGTGGGTAGATTGTTCAGGACAAGTGTATTTACTGAGGCCACCTTGTGTTAGTCAAACAGCACATAAACAGCTCCTTTGGATATTGCAAACAAATCTTAGTTGTATAATACTTGATAGGTAAATATGTAGCTAAGAAAAAAAAATAAAAAAGAGAAGAAAATGAGAGAGAAGGAAGGAAGATTGGAAGTAGAGAAAGGGAAAAAAAAGGAAGAAAGAAAAGGGTGAACAAAATAGTGAAATAAAAAGAAATAAAAAAGCGGGGTTGGCGTAAGCAAAAGGAAAGATACCCTTCCCACTCCCCAAAAGACACAGGCTATGCATTTTGCCATGAGACCCTCTACAGCCATGCCATGCCATTCTTCCACGATACAGCAACTAAAAAATTGACTTAATAAGACCTCCCCTGGAGCTAAGATTTACACTTGTAAGTGCCATTTTGGGGGGTAGGGTAATAAGCGGCCCTGGTTTGTTTGGTACCAAGGGAGTTTCCATGACATGAGACTTTTAGTTTTAAAACAGACACTTGCCTTGGCATGGGACTTTCAGTGCTAAAACCAGGAAAGTCCTAAGCAAATTAGGAAAAGTTGGTCACCTTATCTCTGAAAGGGTAAATCGGATCCTATGTCCTCTGTGCAGGAGACTCTTTGGTTTGTGTCAGCTCATCTTCCAGTGTCAGGATCTGTCCTTGTTGTGTGGAATGCAATGGACATCTTTTTTCTTTTTGTCTTCTCAGCACCCTGTTATTCTTTGGATAACTCCTTTGCTATCTTATGTGGTTCCAGTTGGTCCATCATGTACAGTATCTTTTATCCCTGCTGCCTGCCTGAGGGGAGCACCAGCCAGACTGGGGTGACCATGACCGGCCACTCGACGTGCCTGGCAAGAGCAATTAGTTGAGGGGTGAGGATGGAGTCCAAGAAAGACAGCCTTTGGGAGAGAGGAGCCCCTTTTGCTTTTAGTGAAGACTATTATTGGTCTTTTCCACCATGTATGACAAACTCAAAAGACACAGAAGGAAGTGGGCCAGGAGAGAGAGAGAGTGTGCGTGAATCAATGACCAAAGTTTCACCTTTACTAGGTAGATGGCAGATCTGGGAACTGCAACCGGCTCTGTTCGATTCGAAGGTACACAAGTATATTTCCAGTTGCTCATGCTACCTGTAAAAGGAAATCTCTTAAGAGCCACCCATTGCTATTTAACAAAGGATGCTTTTGTCTTGAAAGCATCTGGGTCTTCATTCATACCCCACATGTGAACTTACATACAGTACCAAACACCTGCTTGCTTGCTTCCCAAACTCCCGTGTACCTGGATGTTTGGTGACGAGGCATCGTGCACATGAGTGTATAGGGCATGATGGGAAACCACATGCTGCCTGGAGTGTATTTAATTTTGGTAGGGGAGAAGCTCCAGGTTAGGACTAGGTTTCCAAATTCACTTCAGCTTCAGTTTTCACTGACAATCAGGACAAGCTACTCTTGTCTCACAAAGGAGAGCTTCTTCTCCCATTCTTCTCTCTGTGTGGAGAGGACTTTTAATTGTTTCCCACACCTCGGGCCCAGCCTATTTCTAAGGTCATAACTATGTGTCTGTGAGGGGAGCACGCTGAAAATTTCTTCACTATGGATGCAACAGAATGCTCCTTGTTCAGGAACTGGTTTTCCGTGGTAGAGTTCTATATGTGCTCTAAAAATCTCAGCGTATGATTTTGGGATGTTTAAGTGTCATTTCTTTAGTATTATTACACAAGAAATTATTACAATTTGGAATTGTCTGTTAATTTTAACCAATGCTAGAGAAACAGTATGTCCTGCTAAAGTGTGGATGTGGCTTTTTCTACTGGACGTGTCTTTTCCATACATTTCCTTCCCCCTTTTCCGCAGTGACAGGCTCTAGTCATCAGCTGCTGCCGTGTAATAAACAACTCCCAAATCTCGCTGCCTTATAACAATAAACATTTGCTTTTTTCCCTCACTCATTAAAAGTATGAAGCTTTCCCAAGATCCCCCAGCTGGTAAATGATGAAGCTGAGACTCATCCATCTGACAGATATCACTGAGCAGCTCCTATGGGCCAAACAGGATGAAGAGGTGGATAAAACCATAAACCAAGCTATTTGTGTCTTAGCTGATGACGTTAAAAGTGGAAACAATATCATTACAGCTCTGTAGAGCCAAGTGAAAAGAGAAGGCAGACGGTGCCAAAAAATGTAAGTACACTCTAAGAAGGGAAAATGCAATGATGCTCAGTATATACCAGTAACAAGAGATAAATGCAAGCCACGCTTGACTTGTGCAAAAAGGTGCTCAACGTATATACGTAATACAACATGTAATACATAGATTACTGCCCGTATTATGTGTATACATTTTTTTGGCACCCAGAGTGTGGCCCAGAAAAGATGATAGCATCTGGTAAGTCAGGGGTGCAGTATTAGCTGGGGGTAGAGGATACGGGCAACACTGGCTGGTATCATGGCCATGGAGGGACCATAACAAGAATAATTAGACAATGAAAATATCAACACATTCCAAGTGGGAGCTGGTATTACATCTCTAATTTCATTTGTGAAGAGAGGAGAGAGGGAAACCAACCCTTGAAACCAGTTTTTGAATGTCTACTTTGAACCAGCCATTGTCACGTGAGAAAAAGCCACGTGGTAGTCCTCTGAAGAGAGTGAACCTCCTTTCCTATTCTACCTTTTTCTGGATGTCACTTTCCACATGACCTGTGCAAAGATGGTTATTTCTTTTCTAGTATTATCTTAGTTTGTGCTTAACCCATCGCAGATGTTCGATGAATGGCAATATTCTCAGAAGATTCTGTTGGTTGCTTCCCAATGTCCATGTTGCCTCTTTTCCTTTACTAGCAAGGCCTTGCTGTTCTGGGCAGACAAGGTGCCCAGGTAAGTAACCAGCTTCCTAACTCCCTGTGGCCAGTGGAGACCCACCCACTGGGACAATGAGGAAGCAAAAGTTGATGGAAGCAGCTACTCGGAAAGCTTCCTAGAGAAGGAAGTCTTGGCTGGTGTTACCAGTTCAGATTTCATTCTTTGTAGCTTGCCACTGATCCAGAACACAGTCACGATGCTGAGCTAGAGTCTCATGATCACAGTGGAGAGTGCAGCCTGCCAAGATGGTGGACTGGAGGGAAGAAGGAAGCTGGGTCTCTGATGACTGTGTGCAGCTGCTTTATTTAGCTGAATATTTGTGTCCCCCTGTGGCAAACCACATCTTAAAGTCTTAATCCCCAATGTGACAGTATTAAGAGAGGACGGCCTATGGAAGGTCATGAGGGTGGGGCCTCTGTGATTGGATTAGTGCCCTCATGAAGAGAAATGTGAATGACTTGCTTCCTCTTTCTCTGCTCTTAGTCACATGAAACAAAAGAAGACTGACATCTGCAAACCAGGAACAGAATCCTCACCAGACACCAGTTCTGCTGGCTTCCCAGACTGTGACATTTTGATCTTAGACTGTCCAAACTGTCAAGAACTGTGAGAAATAAATGCTGTTTAAGTCATCCCTACTATGGCATCTTGTTACAGTACTCTCAACGGATGGAGGCATCACACCAACCCTTACCTTCCCTTCTCCAAACTTTCTTTCAGGTGAGAAAAATGTACCACTATATGGCTAGCCCACTCAAGTTGGGTTTCTGTTGCATAAAGTCAAACACGTTCCCTAAAAGACACAGCTCTCTCTCCCATTTCCATCCTTGCCTCAACATGGAATACTTTGTGTACAATCCGACATTGTTATACGATTTGGCTTCTTTTTGAACAAATTTTCTGGGATAGTTCGTTTTTCTATTTAGATGACACATCATTTGGCTACAGTATGACAGAATTCTGCTTGAACAGAAATAGCAACTCAATGTGTCTATTTTTTAAAGCCAACCATCCACACACAATCATTATAACCTACGGAAACAGCTCCACCTGGCTGAATGACTGAGCCGAGCTCCATCTTGCCAAACCACCGTAGCGTCAGACAAAGAAGGGAAATCAAAGCTTTTTAAAACAAAAAAAAAGAAACATCAAAGTTAGGGATGTATCCAAAAATCTAATGAAGCATCTTTTAAGCCTTGCATTCTTTAATTCTGTAACTTTAGTAATGAAATTTGGTAGGAAAAGAAAAAGCACAACATTTCAAGGCCGGGAATCCAGGTTCTAATTCAAATTGTCCCTGAATCCCTTATTGGCTGAGGGATTTGGGTAAGTCTTTTCATCTTTCCAGATTTTAGTTTTCCACACTGCAAACTCAGGATGATGGTAATGACCTATTTAGAAGTTGGTGTGAAGAATGAGCAAGGGGTCTATGTGAAAGTGCTTTGTAAACAATAGAATATTGTGCAAGCTGTTACTACTGAGAAGTGAAACGGTAAGTCAAGTACGAAATAGCACCAAGCTCATCAGTTGCCGTCTGGCACTGGTGCGTGGCCCAGAGCTGTGAAACTGAGATGCTGAAGGATGTACAGGCTGTAAATGCCCAGTTGAAGGTCAGCAGTGAAGGTCTTTCATGGTCGTAACTAAGTAGTTCTTGCAAACAGAGGTGCCAGTCATTAATGAGGGTTAGGGGAAGAAGGAAGAGAATTGCCATTAGTGGATTACTCATTTGGGGCACTTTGGTGGTTTACATGTATGATCTTTATATATATGTAAAAGATGACAGTCACAAATCCTCTGAAGTCAGAACGTTTTGTTCTTGTAAATGGAGTTACGCTGCTGGCCAGGTTGGTGCGAAGGTGTGACTTTGGCACAAGGATGGGGAATGCTGAGGAGGGGTCTGTGGTCTGCGGTTAGCTGCTTAGTCTCAAGAGATGAGAGTCTTAAATTAAAAGTTAAAGACATAGCCCTGTTTAAATCTAGGGGGAAAGAAGGGGGTATCCCAGCCATTGGGGACTTCTTATGTCAGAAGTATTGTCTCCTAATACATACAACTCTAAGGAAAGAAGAGGGTAAACATTTAGCTATGTGGTTGACACTGTGCTAAGCACTTGAACTTATTTATTCATTAATTTTCTTTCTTTCTTTTTTTTATAAACTGATGTTTATTTTCCTCCAACTTTATTTCCATCTTATTGAACAGCTTGTAGAAGAACAGCTTGAGGCCACTCAGTGGTTGTTCCCACCCATTCAGTGGCCTGAGCAGTGGGAGCTGCAGACCAGTCTCTGTGGCAGGCTGGGCACTCCAGTCTTCAGTGGGGACCTGCTGGGTAGGCACAGAGGGCACCTGCTCACCTTCTGACCAGTCTGCAACCTCTGGTTAAGTAGCAGTAAACTCAGGAGCTGGAGCAGTCCATTCACCCTGAAATTCTTCCTTGGTCACAGCTTTCTCAGCAGCAGCCTGCTCTTCCTTTTCAATCTCTTCAGGATCTGTGCAGAAATAGAGATCAGGCGTGGCCTCCCACGGATGTTCACGGGACAGGGTGCCACGTATGTGGAGAACTTCCCGGGCCAGCACCCACCGCATCAGACCTACTGAGTGACTCCCTGTTGTTGCTTGGGATGGCGGTGTCCGCATAACACAGAGCAATGGCAGGCAGGTTAACGTAGGACGCCTCTGTGAGAGGCCGGTGGTCAGCCCTGACCTGGAGGTCAGTGGGATCAGTCACCACTAGAAGACGAGGCTCCCGGGGGGCTGCCTGGAGCTGGTTAGTGAGGGCTCTGGGAGTGAAGTGGCCAGCGACAGGAGAGGCTCCAGTGGCAGCAGCAAACTTCAGCACGGCTCGCTGGCCAGTCCTGGAGGACGTGACGTGACACTGACTTGGGCAGGGTTTTTAATGGCAACAATGGCTCGAGCTGCCGACAGGAGTTTATCCCTGGCCCTCTTCAGATTTATGATGTAGATGCCATCACTTTTCCTTTTGTAGATGTCCTGTTCCATGTGGAAGTCAAGGTTGGTGCCACCCAAGTGGGTTCCTGCTGCGAGGAATTTGAGGACATCCTCCTCTTTCATTTGCAGGACATCAAGGGCTCTGGACATTGTGAAAATTTCCCTTTAAGTTATAGTGGGAATCCAGAACAGCGCCATCCAGGCCCTCCCTGAGCGGTGCGGAAAGGTTCATCAAGTTTTATAACAAGCCTGTGAAGTGTTGCGGCCATAGTTACTCCCATTTTACAGATGAGAAAACCGAGGAATAAAGAGGTTAATGGACTTGCACCAAGTCATCCAGTTGGATTGCAATCCAGGAAGCTTGGCTTCTGCGCCCTGCACTTTACCATGATGTTATTTTGCCCCTCGAGGTGAGGAATAATACAGCCCATATGGCAGCCTGCTGGGCTGTGAATCCTGAGAACTCAGCTTATTAAATTCAAACCAGTTAATGTGTTTTCTTGGTGGAAGAAGAGGGTGAAGAACCGCCCAACAATCCTTTCGGCTTTTCAGTGAATTAAATGTAACCGTCTACTCGTACACATCAATGTCTCTCCTTAGCCTAATGTGAGACTTAAGGATTTGGGAAGACATCTGGAATTTATTTATACCACTTGGGTTTTGAAACTCAATATTAAATTTTTAGAATGAAAGACAGAAATCAGAGTAAGCCATATTAGTAAAATGTAACTAACGGGACATATGTTTGCAAACTGGCCTTTAATTTCTGCTGAAAATGCTGCACTGAATGCCCTGGATTCTTCCTCTCAAAAGGGAAAATCACATTTCTGAAATCACTGCGAACCTCTGTGAGTATGGCAATGGAAGAGACTAAATTTCAGGGATTTTCTTCTTTTGGATAAGGTTGTGAACATCGTAAGTGATTGCGTTGCCTACGCTGAGATTATGGCACAAAGATAATTGAAAAAATCCCACTCTGACAGTTCCAGCTTTTCATTCTGACCCCAGGGAGGTGACATAGGCTTCTGGGACAACGTGACCTTGAGCTTGTTTTTATCCTTTTGTTAGTTGTATAATTTTGGGTAATCTCCCGAAACTGTTTTTTTTCACCTATGGGATGTTCAAGCAAGGTATAAGTAGAAATTTGGGGAATTTTAGGTGGTTCCTGATGGCCCAAATGAAAAGTGTTCGTAAAGACTATTTATTAGGAGATGACAATGGAAGGCAGATTGTGGCAAGTCTTGTGTCTCCAGCCAGGGTGTTTGGACTTTACCCTGAAAGCAACAAGAAACTGCCAAAAAATTGTTTTGATTTAAAAACACCAGACAGAATTGCTTTTCATTATCATAAAGGTGGTAGCATATTGTAAAAAAAACAATTGATTAAGAAGGGAAACACTTTAAATTGAACCAGCCTTAGAGAGCTACTTATTGTTATATTCCTGGGAATGTTTTTCTCTCTCTATGTGTATAGTATACATTTTAATAAAAAGGTAAACGTTATACCCATTCTTTCATAATCTTTTCTACTGTGCTTACACGAATATCTATGTAAGTCAATATAGATTAGCCTCTTTTGTCATTTTAATGGCTATATAAACTATAAATGGCTAGATGGATTCCTAATTTCTTTTGTAAAAATTAATTAATTAATTATTAAAAAAAATTCAGATTAATATAAGGGTACAAATGCTTGGGTTACATTGTTTTCAATTCTAAGGGAAAGTTCAAGGTGTAGTTGAGCTCTTCACCCAGGGGGTGTGTAACCTTACCATGTACACATTTGGTGAGGTCCCACCATTCACCCCCCCCATAATTCCTTTAATGTTGCTTTATTCTTGGATGTATTATGTCTATGTGTTGGAGTAATAGTTTCTTTGTAACTAAATTTTAGCATATGTCCATGATTATTTCCTTAGGATACATGTTATGAAATGGAAGGATAGGGCTAAAGAGTTTCATATATGTGGATATACAACCAGGTTGCTCCCCAACCAGCAGAGTTTGAGGCTACTCATTTTATTCTATATCCTATGTAGGACATGGCATTCAGTCTTTTATAGATGACAGCCTGTCCTCAAGTGACAGTGATGGTGAAACTGGGGGAAATTATGAGGAACCATCAGTGGAAGGGGATGGTGAGCATGGGAAGTCGCCATTCTGGAAGAGGGGACTGGTAGAGTCTTCAAATACCAAGAGGACCACAGTGTGGGGGCTGGTGTCCACCTCCTGGGGAGCCCCCAGGGACAGAATCGGGAGCAATTAGCGGAAGTCCTGAGAGCATCTGCTGTAATAGGAGGAAGATTTGCTAACATGAGCAAGTGTTATCTTGGAAAGAGGCCTCAGGGACAATCGCAGTTGGGGGTCTGTGCCCTTTCAAAAAGAAAACAAAGCATCTCGACTTTGCAATGGAACGTTTTCTTTTCTTTGGCACCACAGCATCTTTCAGGCAGGTCAGTCCTTACAGGTCTTGGATATAACCCTACCTGACTGGACTTGAGTGGCCCCTGCTGGGCCAAGTTGAAGTGCAGGTGCAGCGTCTGGTGGGAAAGTGAGAGTGATTTTGAGAGCCAGTCCTCATTATTCGCAGATTCTATGGTCAGTAAAAGTTCTTCTTCGTCCTAAAATTTATTTGTAATCCCTCAATCCATGGTCACAGCTGAGATCAGTAAAGACAATGTCGTACCATCTTCTTGTAGTTCCCACTCTATAAACAAGTGTCCTTTTTTGTGGCACACTGAGTGCCACGTTTCTCAAATTTTTGTGCTTTTTCTTGGTGATTTTGCTGTCTAGAATAGCTCTCAAGCATAGAGATGCTGTCTATTGTTGGGGAATTCAAGAAGGCTGTGATCGGCCATGTGGGGAGAAGGCAAGGAGTTACAGGGCCCCGGGCTGGAGTTCAGTGTTAGTGAATCAACAATATATATAGTGTATGATGTTCTTGAACATAAACAGATGTAAAACAAGATTACAAAATGATCAATTGTCAAAAACGTCATGATCAGAGGCTGTCGGGCCCCCAACCCTGTATTTCCCTAAGGAGCAATGGTTCAATCTTTGCTAACTCAGCGTGGAAGATCTTGCAGAACACAACTACTGTGAATCAGGAGGATTGAATGGGTGTGTTTTTAAAAGACACATGGGTTACTTTTGCCCAGAGAAGTCAACTCTGATTCCCCTGACCCAATTCCAAAGCCCTGGCTACTCAGAGGATGGCCACTGCCCAAGGCCTTTTCTGTGGACAGACCATTGGTGTCACACCTGCCAGCTTTTTGATTGATGAGGCCACATCTGGGTCCATCCACCACTCATGTCCTACCCTGCCCTTACTGGTGAGGGAGTGTGACCTTGCCTCTCTCTGGAGGGTCTTCCCCTTCTCCCTCACCATGTCAGGGGAGGCTGAGAGTGGGTACCAGGGCTGGGTGTGTTCACCAGGCACTGTGTCTCTGGGCCAAGAGCCATTCTGAAGATGGACAAGGACCCTACTCTGGCAGTGCCCCTGGGCCTAGAAACCAGACTTTTCCCTGACAAGGCTGGGGGTGGACCAATCGCCAGGAGTTTTCAGGGAGGTGCCACGTATCTGCCAGGGACTTCAGGAGGTGTGGCCAATGCTAAACTCCCTTTTATTCTTTACATTAAAATTTCCTTTGATCATCGTGATTTTCTCCCCCTCCCTGCTGTCAGCACACTTGTGGAGGTGTGGCATCAGTCCCTTGGAGGTGAGTGCAATTGACACCTTGATTTCAGGGAGTGGGTGGGGGTGGAAGGAAGCTGACATACAAGTGTCTCTCAATACCACAGAATCGTGTCACCTCAAACGCCAGCAACATAGATCAACGTCTTCCCACAGATAATTCCCACATCCAGTCTCACTCCCAGAGCCAGTGATAGAATTCAAGGGCAAATGAGAATGTGAGAGTCCTTGTTGGAAAGCCTTTCCCTTTCCTCTGTGGGCTCTCTCTCAACTTGCCATAGTGTTTTCTATTTGCTACTCCACGGAGCTCCCTGGGGCACAGGGGTTTGGCTGGTGAGGGCGTCCCTAACGTGGCCCTGGGCCTGTGTCATGATGTGGCCCATGGAGAGTGAGTGCCTGACCATCTTACGTCTGTGCCCAGCCTCCCCCTCCTTACCCACCCTGGGAATGGCCTGGGGGTGGCATTGGTTGCTGGGCAGGGACAAGCAGGCTGGTGGCCAAGAACATGTTAGGAGGAGACCAGGAGAGTCTAAGCCCCAAGTGCATGCTTCATTGTCCCCTCACACTTTACTTGAAAAACACAAATGAAAAATAAAACTATTGGGACTCTCAAGACAGCCACCACACAGCATCAAACCCTAAGCCCGAGGTCACCTGTGAGTGAGGTGGGACTGGACAGGCTTGGAGTCCCTGAGGCCACCTGCCCCTCTGAGCTCTGGCATTTGGGCTGGCCTAAGTCCTTCAGCTCACGCTGTCCCCTCCCCTCCTCTGCACCCCTCAGGAGAAACTCACGAGTTGCCCTGTGCTGTGATGAGTCACTGAAATGTCACGTGTCCTCTAACAGTCAGGGCCTGGCTCCTTCTCATAATTTTTAACCCCTGTTGCACAAGACACAGTTGTAAGCAGCATAAGAGCCACTCTGGATGGGGACAAGTGGGCCCAAAGGTGAGTCTTAGAAGAACTGCTGCTAATTATAGACATTTCAGAGGGCTGGGAACTAGGGGAGGGGCTTATTCCTCCAACTTTCCACCCTCCACTGTGGACCACCAGGCCTCCCCAAAGACCAGCAACCAAGGGATAAATGCCTGGCATAGGGTGGGCCTCTGTCACCTGCTCCAGCCTCCTGACTGCTGGGCCCCCGTGCACTTGATCTCAGCTAATCCTTGCCACTCCTTTGCAGGCTGTCTTCATGATCCATGTTTCTTTGATGAGAGAAGCACGCTCAGGAGAAATCCTCCAAACGTGTGCAACCAGAAAGTGGCAGAAGGGGACCTGAGCTGAGTATCTGGTGTCACCACATGTGGTCTCAACATCTACGACACCTTGCAAACTCTGAGTCCTGGTCTGCAAACCTGTAGCCAGATTTGATCCACTGCTTAGTTCACCGTTTACCAAATGATCTGAATTAGATGTCATTATTTCAGACTTGGGACATTTTATAGAGTGAGTCTATTTCTGACTTCTCTGTGGCAGTGGATGGAGGAGCATGAGCAGCTGGTGCCTTCTTTGGGTGAGTGATGTGAACTCCAGTTTCCAGCTCTTCACCCAGCCTGTGGCATACGTTGGCCCCTCCTGCCTGGCTCTGTGGGCATTGACCTGGACCCTGCTCTCCACTGTGTCTACCTCCTACTGGAGCAAGGGATGTCACGTGTATTATTTTCTTGGATCTTCATGTTTCAATCACTACTCTGCACTCAGAGCACTCACCCAAGGTCACGTGGCTGGTACGTGTGCTCAGACTCAGTGGTCCTCCTGACATAGCCTCCTGGGATTTCTACAACCTGTAATTAGCATGGGCCCACTGACCCCTAAAAGCAAGTCCTGGCCAGGGGATTTCCAATGCGTTGATCTCTGCAGATTGCTCTGACGAAAGCAAGAAGCTCCGTGGAGTGAGTGGTGTAGCTAGAAAGAGGTGAGGCCATGTGTCTACAGAAAATCACTCTGAAGTATCGGCCAAGTTCCTGTGAGCCCTTCACCCTCTGTTGCTGCTGCTCTGGGGCTCACCGTTTAGACTGTCCTGTCTCCCAGCACTGGGGGGAAAGTCTCCATATTTTTTTTCCCTGCCATGGTTGCTCCCCAAGGTTGACGTGTGGACTGCGTGGGGCCTGCTTTATTGCCTGTTCTGCCCTGGAAGATTTCCTGGAATTCACTCAATGTTCTGATGACATTTCCATGCCAAAGGCCGCAGGGCTATAGACTGTTCAGTGTGGACCACACGAGCTGCCGCGGCTGTGGCTGCCCAGCACCCAGGGCCAGGCGCAGTGGGACACAGGCAGCATGCAGATCCTCTCAGTGGCCAGGAGCCTGGGGCCCGGGGATTATTCTAAGGAGATGCCCTCACCAGCCTCCCCCACACCAAGCCCAGCATCCATTCTAAAACTGCTTCCCACGTGTCTCTCTCACTCAGAAACTTCTGTGGTTTCCCATTTCCTGCAGAATAGAGTCCAAATTACCTCTCTGAAATTCATAGTTCTTCTAAGTTTGAACCCTTATCTAGTACGAATGTAAATATTATCCTTCCAGAACATTCTGCCCTGGCCTTCACCAAGGACTCTAGAGTGTGCAAGTCTTTCCTCTTTGCTCTCCTGTATCTGCTGGTCCTCTCATTTCTTAAAGACCCTGTCTGTCCTTCTCTCCTGTAGGTTAGAGGCCTCTGAGCTTCATCTCCCTTGGTTAGACAATGGGTCTGGGTGAGGCTTGGGTGCACAGCCAGCCATCCCCACAAGCAGCAGCAGGGGAGGGCGTGGCATCTCCTGGGGGCGTGGCATCTCCCCAGGGACACCCACTGTGCCTTGACTGAAGCTGCCAATTTTCAGGTCTGATCAGGGCCTGATTCAGGGCCAGAAGGAATCAGGACCTAAAGAGTCACTGGAGGATACATTTCTTTTTTCCCTGTCTTCTAAGATTTATCCATTGATTGGTTCCAACACATTTGGGACAAATAAGCATTTTGGTCTCATTTTCCAGCTTGTATCTTGCCCCAGGTACTTGCCAGGCTGTCCAGCTCTTCTGTCTTCCTCAGCTTCTTTTTCTTTGTTGATGAAATTAGAATAATACCAACCTCAGGGGGGCAGGGGTTGGGGACATTGAGAAGGACTAAATGAGATGGTATGTCCAGCATCTGGTTAGGACCTGGGGCACAGATGCCCCTTTTTCTCTTCTTCTGATGACTCATAATAAATTGGGGACATCAGAGACAGTAACCTTGGCTGAATTGCACCACAAGCTCCCTGGCCTGATTTGGTCTGAGACACAAGCTCTGTCTGAGATATTTGTATTTTATAAGTGTGTCACATGGCTCCTCTCAAATTTTTGTTAAACTAACTTTTGAAGAAAATCTGAAAACATGAGCTGAAAGAAAAATGCTCTGCTAATCCTCCCTTCTATGGGCATTTTGGCAATTAGTCTGTCCAAACTAAACAGTCTTTGTTGTGGTCTTACCCGATTTTATTCTCCAAGAGTCTAAAACTTGTCCTGGAATGAAATTACAGGCCGGTTTCTTTTCAAATATAATATGAAGATAGTTTATAAAAACGCAACATAAAATGTTGCTGACTTTTTCAAGTGGACATTGCATCAGCTATTTCCAAGTTCCTTCTCATTGGAAGGGAAACGATATGTTGCTGGCTTTCCCACCTCAGTTCAAAGGATAACGAATCCTAATGTCTGCAGTCTGTGGACCAAATGAAAGTCATCTCATTAACACAGATTAGGTGGCTATTTGAAGGTACTATTATGTTTTTATTAGATTTCCTTCTCCATTAAGTTAATATTCCAGAAATCAAAGCAGCCTTCTGGATCATTCATACCTGGACGCATTAAGAGGAAAATATTGCTTGCAAATGGGCAGTAACCAGTTTTCAGGAGTAATCAAGGATGTGGATATTTGATTTCAGCAGGAGAAAATGGCCAGATGAGCTGGCATGTGGGGGAGGATTTAGCCAGCAGAAGTTGGCACGGATGATGTGTCCAGAGAAGGAAGGAGAAGGTGGCGCAGAGGGACAGTGCTGAGAGCGGGCTGTTCCTGTCCGAACCTCAACTACACGGAGCTTCAGAGGGTGCACTTTCTGCTCAGTCCTGATTCCTGGGCATCTGTGTCAACAATGATGAGCACTCTGCCTCCAGCTTTCTCTGAAACGCTCTGTACCTCACTCCAGCCTTTCTGGAGCCCCCTCTGCTGTTCTCACTTTCCACTCATTTCATTCAGAAGCCGTGAAGCTGGGATATTACCTTTCCGGGTGTAGCTTCTTTTATAGGTTCTGAGGGAAGTGTGCGGTTCTCCAAGGAATGAATTTGTGCTTCGCATCGACAGGGGCAGAGTGAAAAGACCACGGGTTTGGGGGACCACAAAGGGTCCCAGCTTGAATCCTGATCTTGTCACTTAGTGACTTTTTTTGGGCAAACTTCCAGACCAAATCTCATGCCCTCACCGGACAAGTTTTCTTGTTGTAAAATAGGATTTATTTTTATACTTTACAGGATGTTTGTGAGACCCAAAAGAGGTAACCAAGTGATAGAAGTGCAGTGGGAAATGCAATACACAACAGTTAAAATTTAATGAGTTGTGAGTGTAGAGTAAGGGCAGGTTGGGGCAAGATCCTGTGATCAATCTCTGGTCATCAAGATGAATTCCCCTGCATAGATGCAACATTTTTCTTGCCATTCTCCAAGATTTAAATCGCCACTTACAAGATGTGGTAGACTCACCTTTTGTTCGAGTTTGCTTAGGTGTCCCAAATTCTAAACAAACAACACAACACCTTGTCTCTGCCAACTCCTCAAGCCATCTTCCCCCTTCTTCCCTTCCAGATTCAACAATGTCAGTTGCAGGATTAAGCGAATCGTGTAGACTTGCCCAGACACTCCTGCCTTCCTCTCACAGCCTGACTTTTCTACTTCTTCAACTCTCCTGAAAAGGATCTATAGAATCCAGAAAATTGCCAAAGTCCTCAAGTAGAGCGCCCAGCATACAGCCACATCAGCTCTGCAGGCGCCCACACTCTAGGCCACTGCTTCCCTAAAACCACAGTCCCCAAACTCAGATGCACAGTCTGATCCCCTGGGGAACTTGACAGAACTATTTATGCTTGAGGTCCACCCCTAGAGATTCTGATACCATGGTCTTGGGAACAACCTGGGCTTCCTGACATTTTCCTTGTCATTAAGGGGTCGTCACAGTCTCCTTTGCACCCTCCTCTTCTTTCTCCCTCCCCCCTCCCTTCCTCCCTCCCTCCCATCTTACCTCCCATCCTTTATCTGATATTCTCTGCCTTTCACACCCAGCTGTAGCTTGCCTCTGTGTACATTCCGTGAGCTTCCAGATTAACCAAGGGTTACAGATTCCCTTTAGCAACACCTTAGCAACAGCTTCTGCTATAAATTGCCTTCACCGTAAGACTTGTATTCCTCACCACACAAAACAGAACCCCAAATAGGCCTGGAGTGGATGTTCAGTGAGAGAGTAATGCATTTCCTAAAATAAAACTGAGATGTGAAGAAAAACATTTGTTCTAAGACAGGACCGGGTCAGGACAAAGGAAAGGAATTGATTTCCCCCTCGCTGGTCCTTCACCCTCAGCAGGTCCTTCCCCCTCAGCACAGCAGAGCGCACACAGTCACTTTAAGCCTGAGAGGCTCTGAGCATGACCGTCAGGAAGTGAAATTTCACACTCAGTCGGGGTAACTAGCCCGGTCCTTGTGGTTCACATATTTCGTTCCTGTCCTCTTCCTGTCACAGCTTTGATTTTCTGTTTCCATTCAAACTGCTTTATTTTTACACACTTCTTTCATTTGGTCTCAAGTCATGTATAGAAAGAGCCAACCAACATTTATGGAGTTTCTACTATGTCCTGGACACCGTGTTGGGCACTTCTGTTGTCTGGGGACACGTGCGCTTTGGGAAATACAATGTAAATAAAAAGAAACAAAGAAAGAATTTGGATTCGAGGGGGAGGCGAGGCTGTGAAAGAAAGAAGCAGGAGGAAAAGACTTCTCCACCAAAAGTACAAGGGGAGGGAACATTTAAAGTTGGCAAGAGGAGCCAGAAAAATCCTCACTCATCCCCACTTGACAACTCTGGGGAGTGGGCAGCATTTACTGAATCTTAGCAATCTCCTGAATGGCAAGGGGATGACATATTCTCTGATGTGTGTAAACTTCCAGCTGATGGTGAAGTTTTGGGGACTCATTTGTTAAGTAGGAACCGAACAGCACCAAGCTGGGAGGCGTGTGAGGAGAGCTCACCTGTACCTGCACCTTCCATGACGAGTGTGCCCCTCTCTCTAGTATGACTGCAGTGCAATCTGCATACCTGGGCATGTTTATCCATGATGTAGCTATTGAATTTAAATATCACGTATCTTAAAAATAGGAACATTCACATAAAAACGTCCATGCACTGTATATGGGTTTTCTTGAGAAATCTGTAGAGCTGGTGCCATGGGCCGTATGCCCCCTGGGCACTGCCCATTGGGGAAGGTGGTGATGCTGACTTCAGGTGAAGTGTGCTGCCCCTCGGCCCTGGGGTCTCTGCCTTGCCATTTCCTCATGTGCGTTTCCTGGGGAATCTGGAAGGTTTAGGGCTGTAGCCTCTGACTCAGTGTACTGCTGAGAACTACCCTAACATTTTGTGATATATCCCTGAGGAGAGTTGGCAAAGGTATTACGGCAATGGTGTAGGATTGTGCCAGCAAACGGCAAGGGAAAAGCATTTACAGCCAAACATCCCAGGCCTTGAATGCCCGAGCAAGCGGGCTGCATTTGCTCGTCGCCCTGCTTTGACAGCATCTGGGAAATACTTTCATCTTGTCTAAAATTCTCTCCTTTGAAAAGCTCACACCCCTGTGCAAATCTGTTCACCCAATACCTAGGATGTTTTCATTTCTTTTGCTTGTGCTTTTGTTTTAATTTCCCCACAAGGAGTCAGTTTGTCCAGAGACACGAGATCCCCCTTAACGAGAGCCCGAGGGAAGTTTAGCTGGCTGGTCAAAAGCATCGGCCTCCTAAAGTAACTTGTATTTGTGCTTTGCCTTCCGATGTGTGTACACAATAACTCGTTTAATACCTCCAGTCTCATTCTCAGTGACGAGGCTCAAACAGTTCAGCTACTTTGCTGACAATCACACAGCCAGGAAGGGTTAGGGCTGAAAGTGGCACAGAGATGATCATTCCAGAACTTTTGGTCTTTTTAGTTAACTAAGGGGTGAGGCAACACCACATCATGGGTAAAAACAAGCTTTGCTCCGACTGTGTTTAAGAAATAATCTGAATGTTTTAGTTGATCTTTTTTTTTTTTTTTTGATATGGGCTTACTAGCAAAGCTGATGCACATTTAGCATTAAGGAAAACAGAGTATTTAAATTCAAAATGGTAACAGTTCCCCTGTACTCTGGGTGTCAGATGGTGTCCAGAGTACCAGTTACAGCAGCCCTGGCAAATATCTGCCTCTCCCTGAGACATCGCTAACCGCATTGCGCGGGTCTCTTGCTAACTCCGGAATCGGAACGCAGGCTGTGGACAGCCACTACCCATCTCCAAACACTCCCAGAGAGTTGGTGCGGGTCATGAAAGTCATCTGGAATCTGGTGATCAGTCTGGGCGTCTGTTGCAAGAGGAGCACGTGTATACTAGGTGAACCTCAGGGCGCCTGGGGAAAGTCTTCCCTGCAAACTTGGGCAGGAAGACCCCACAAGAGGCTGGAGACGGGAGAAGATGTCAGTTGTCAAGTATTTAAAATGCCAGAGGAAAGACAACTTTTGCTTTGCTACTTCTAAAATCAGAACAAGAACTAGTACAGAGTTGTTGAAAAGGGCCAGATTCTGGCATCATATAAAGAAGACCTTGTGGTGACCAGCGGTGCTATAACGGAAGGGGTAGCCTTCCTCGGTACCAGTGTGTTGCTGCTGCAGGCATCAAAGCTGAGAATGAAGGCTGCACATTGATAAATTCAAAAGCCTATTTGGATGCCACGCTGTCTTAGCCTCAAGAACAAACGGGATGGCAATCAGCACGTTTGTTATATTTCATCTCCCACAGAGAAGAAGGCTGATGGAGAAGCAGTGGGGACGCGATCACTGTGCACCTGGGAGGGATGACGGTGGACAAGAAAGATGGGCCAGAGGCAGATCCACAGACGCCCCTGGGGGCCGGCCGAGGAGGGAAGGAGGGGAAATGCTGGTGACGTGGAAAACCGACAGAGACATCTGCGATTAAAGGGATTGGTAATTCTGATACATTCAAAGAATCCCTGAAATAAGATTCCACTCATGTCAAATGAGAGTTTCAGAGAGAAAGCGGATACAAATGATTTCATAAAAAGCCCTTTGTAAATAAATTAATGATTCAAGAAAGAAACAGAAAAAAAATCATTTACCATTTGAGGACAGTAAGCTGCTTTGGGGATGTTAGCTGCTGGCAACGCTACCAATCAAGATTTTAATGACAGCTCTCAAATATTGTCGGAGCTCATCTGGGAGGGTGGACATGCTTTATAAGAACTCTATTAGCTATGGCTTTATGTTATTGCTAGCAAATGAAGGCCTTAAAACTGCCCATATTTAATACGATGCTATAATTAGCTTTTCTTGAATTAGAACCAACTCCCTCCTGTTGACTTGCAGGCAGAAGTCGGTCACACATGGGTGGAAGTTCTGTGCTCTCCTCCCATCCTGTGGCCTTAGACAAAGCCCTTTCCCTCTCAAAGAGGACTGAATCTCCCACCCTGTCACCCTGCAGGTGACTGGTGAAATGAAGCCAGGAATCTTTCTTTGGGTGTCTTATTAGACCAGGCAGAGTCATACTATGTTTGTGGCAAAATCTCCATTTAAAATAGAATTTCATTTGGCAATGATTAAAGCTCAAGACTGCTAAATAGGCAATAAGAAATCCTTTCTGAGACTCCCTGTGGTCGTATGAAAAGGTATGGGTTTTGGAGACAGGTACAACATGAATTTAAATACCTGCTCTATCTCTTAGAAACTGTAGGACCTCCAGTTTCACAGGTAGCTGGTGAACCTGTCCTCACTTAGAAAATGGGGACAAAGAGTCAACATATATAAAGTATTGACACACAGTAGATGCTTAATAAAGAGACACCATTAATGGCCCTGGTAAATACTTCCTCCAGTGGAAAAATGAGTCCCTTTGAAGAAGCCACTTTATCAGTTATCGGGTACCTATTTCATTGACGATTGTTGAGTAACTATTGGGTGAGTGAGAGAATTACTTACTGAAATACTAATTCGTGTGTTTTTTCCTCACCTCTAACTTATTATTTCAAAAGAGTTGCCCGACCTTTTGTATTTCCTTGTTTTAAGGGTTTTGCAGAGCAATAAAGAAGTTGTTTCTGGAAAGTAACACTTCCTTTCAGAAAGACCAAGCCCAGGTGTGTATGTGCGGGAGGTGGGGATAAGGGGCTTTTGATGGGAAGTTTTCTAAGTCCTGCCAAGACAGGGGGCTGGTGCATCTATGGGAAGTGAAAATGTTCACTCTGCACGGCCAGACCTCAGAGGGGAGGCTGCCTGGTACTGCTCAGACACCGGTTCTGGAGCAGGGTTTATAAGCACAATCTGTGGACATCCAAAGGACAAGACATGTATAAAAGTGGGTGTAATTGATGGAAGACCCTCCAGAATTTTTGCTGGACTCTGGTGTTAGAGGTGGTGGAAGGGAGAGCCTCAATAATATCTGACACTAAAGCTACTGTGGCATGGACTCTTGGGGTTAGATTTACATTGAATTTCAGAAAACAAAGAAATTTGACATTTCTTGTATAAATGAAGAGCCAGACCTGCTATCATTGTGAGGCACTGAAGAATGTAATGATGAATGACTCTCTGCTCTTACCTCCTCTTTGGAAGGCCATAAGACCCCTCCGTGAATAACAGAACAGCACAAGATCTCGACACGGTACAAGCTACAGTAAGTCTTCTCAGTCAGGAGACATAGACAGTTGAGTTTTGCAAAAAGCAAATAGCCAGTAGGGTGGACAAAATTTCCTGCTGGAGGGATGTGTTACCATGCACCCTCCCTTAATCATTGCATGCCAATAAAATTATTATGTAATTGCTGTAGCTGTAAACTCATAAAACTTTGTAGACCCTGATGTTCTTTTGGAAAAATGCCTGCTTGATGTGAAGGAGAGGTTTGGAGCCTGGTGATCGAATTCAGAGCTGTAGAGTTAATGAATTCCATAAAAGGACTTAGAGTGTTACCCTCGTGGCATTTGAGAACTGAGAGGGCCTTCAGAGGTCAACTAGTCCCTCCTACCCCTCCTGTTCTCCACCTCTTCCCATTTTTTTTTTTTTTTATAATTTTATTGAATCATAATTCTGTACATTGGTGCAATCACCTCTTCCCATTTTACAGAGTTTAGACTGAGGCCCATATAGAATCTGGATTTGGTGAAACCTCAAGGTTGTTATTTTGAGAGACCACTGAGATGGTCAAGGTCTTGGAGCAGACCAGGGATGTTAAGACCTCTATTTCTTAACTGCTGTCTCCTGCCTGGACAGATCTATTTCCTAACCGGATGTTTAATCTCTGGTTGTACTGAGCTCTGATTAATAGTCCTAAATCACTGTTTTTATAATGTTCCTTTTTTGTTTACAAACTTTAAATGATTGCTCTATTTAAAAAAAAAAATCCAAGCTTTGTAGTTTGGCATTCAAGGCTCTCTGTGATCTGATTCCAACCCAATCTTCTGAGCATGTGTCCTTCTGATCTCTGTGCACGAGTTTGGCCAGGAAGGGCAGCTTTCCTGCTAGTTCTCCTGCTGTTCTCTCCTGTGCCTTTGAGAACATTCTTCTCTCTGCTTAGAATGCCCCTCCAGCCAACCTTTATCCATCCTCCAAGGCCAGATAGCTTGTTCTTGCCTCTGAGGAGTCTCCCTGGGGTAAGGGAAACTCATGTGGGCCTGAGACCTTACTCTACCACTTAAGTCCTGGGAAACTCTAGGAAGGTAACTGAATTTCTCTGGGGCTTAGTTTTCTGTGAAATGGGTATGTCCGTAACCCTTGTGGCCTTGCTGCAAGATATGTTGATCATTTTATAAAGCACTCAACACAGTTCCTTGGACATTTACTCTATATTGCATGCTATATTTTCCCATTCAATCAAAAATCCCTTGCAGTAAGATCATATTTTCTTCTAGCTTATCTCTGTTGCCTTTTCCTCTACACAGTAGGTCCTCAAACTTACGGAAAGACTGACTTTACAAGGGTAAAAATCCTGATAAGAATTTCTTTGCTGCCACTTTATCTTTCTCTAAAAGTTTGCAATAGTTTTTTTTTTTTTAAGTCAGTTTTCTTAGATACATGCATCCCAGTTGTTAGGCTTCTATTTCATAGAAGTGTAGAGGACAGTTTGAAGTGGCTGGTGAGAATTTGTAAATTTCAATTATGTCTTGGGAAATTTTGCACGTGTGAAGGACACAGGTCCTTAACTCACCAGGCCAACTTGATCGCACCATTTTCCAGCATGTAGTTCCTGGTCTGTGTGATATTCCTTAGGGGGAAAATGGTTTCAGGATCAAGTGTTTGGAAAAGATTAGATTCTAACTAACCCACCAAAATGTGTGTGAAGCCCTCCAGTAAAGAAACCAGCATTTGATAACTAATAAGAAGAGCTAACATTTGCTACATTCTTATTATATGTCAGAGACTTTGGTAGTAGGCCTTCACATGGGTTCTCTAATTTAGAAGTTGAATATAGATATTATCTTCATTTGATAGACAAAAAAACTGATATTTGAATGGATCCAAGTTCATACAACAGTTAAGGGATGGAGCTGGGTTTTGAAGCCATACATTTGTGAACCCAAAGCTGGAGCTCTGGTCTACTGTGGGGCTTTCAACATTTCCAAATTTGCCTGACCAGGAAATACTGTGATTTCTGCTCTTATTAATAACCAATGAGATTTATATTCCTGGGAAGACATTTGGGGAGACAGGTCTTGCCACCCCCAAGCCGCTTGGTTCATGGGCTCAGCCATGATCCTTCTACCTCTGTGCCCTGGCATACCAACCTCTGCATGGATACCCTTGTCCTTCTTGGTTTCTCATGATATTTTACTCATTTTCTAGGGTCTAGTTCAAATGCAAGTCTGTGGGGGGAGCCTTCCTTGATTTCAGCGGGCCCATGTGCAAAGCGCCCCTTTGTGCTGTCACAGAACTTTCTGCACAGCTTGGTCTTTGTTTGGGCCATGTTCAGAGCCTTGGTAAAACACCTGGGGACATTCAGTTAGGGCTTACTGAGCCCCTTGATAACTCCTACCACCACTGATCCCTGAACTTGGACTTTTTCAGATCCAGGTTCACAAATTTGGGGCCGGAGACCACACCCCAAACGTGGGCTCAGCCTGGTTCTCACCCCAAAACACTCCCAGCAGTTCAGCAGTTAAAACCCTTCCCTGACTGAAGCTGCCTTTCTCTCCCTGCATCTCCGAGATGAGGACGTGCGATTAGGTCATCCTGGGCCTCTCTCTTCAGCGCCCTTTTTGGGACAACCCTGACCTGTCCTTTCCAGGGCTCTGTCCAGGTCCCATTACAAAGCCCCCCAGTGACTGCGCCTCGGATGAGTCAGCTGGCTGGGTCTGCATTAGCAACCCCATCATCTTTTTGTTTTTGTCCTCTTTGGGGGCTTCTTGGCCCTGGGGTGGAAGCCTGGTGGACCCAGCTTGCAGAGGAGCCACGAACCTCCAGCAAGCCGTGGTGGGAAGTGGCGCCACACGGCTTCTGGCCACACCACGCCACACCCGTCCCCGGGGACTGCTGGCTGTCCCAGGTCCCGGCTGCCCACGATGAGGTAATGGGTGGAGCCCTGGAGACCCTGCTGCGCACGGGGGGGGGGGGAGGGCTACCCTGACTGACTGAGGATGGGCCGAGGGGACAGGAGGCAGACGACCACAATCGTGTCGTCGGTCCAGCCCACTGCTCCCTCGCCTGGTCTGGGGCCAGTGCAGACACCAGAAGTGGAGGGAGAAAAGGGCACAGAAGATCCCAGAAAGAGAAGGGCAATGACTCGGCAGAGGCGGTCCCTGAGGCCGCTCACAAGGAGAGGCGACTAACTGCGTCTCTCGGCCGCCTTGCCATGGGCTGACCCAGCTGCCGTCTCGCTGTGTAAGACTTCCTCCTTCTGACCTGATTCCCTGCCTTTCACTGAGACCATACGGCAGAGGAAGCCGCAATAACCCACCTTATGTAACTTTCATTTGACACAGAAGGAAAATAGAATCCAGAAACAGAAAAAAAAAAAAACGTGGAAGAAAGAGGAGCCCTTTTAACCGAAGAGCTGTGTCCTGGGCAGCCCTCATATTCTCACCAGACCTAAGGGCTGGTTTGCTGATGCTTCTGTACTGATGTGTTATGCAGACTGAGGTCGCCAAGGTGTCCCCAACCACCCAAGCTCAGTCAAACACACAGGGACGTTTAAACCTCTGCTTGTGAGCGTGTGTGTGTGTGTGTGTGTGAAAGAATGAATGTGGGCTGCAATTAACTCTTAGCCTAGTGGAGAAATCTGAGATTTATTTCCGTTTGTCTGCTTTTTTTGCACCTGGAAATCTGCCTTGGAAAGATGGGAACGCTGATAGCAGAAACTTTCTCAAGGAAATAGAAACAATGCTTACGTGTCCACCTCAAACCACAAGATATTTGTCATATGAGCGATGCATAGAAAAACAAGCACGTATCTTAGCCTCTCTGCTCTCTACCTGCCTCTAAGGCACTATCAAAAAGAGAAAGCCAGTTTAGATAACGACACTGTCTGCCGACTGCGACTCAAATCCAAACGAATGTCGTGTGGAACCATTTTTCCCCCTCCGGGCACCGTAATATCTGTAACACCCCCCCCCCCCCATGTCGCTACGAAAAGTCAATTGATTGATTTACCTTTAAAAAAACATATTCTGCAAAACAAATTTGTAGGCAGTCACGGAACCATGTTTGAGAGAATTTGGGGAATGATATTAAAATCTTCCTTGGGAGAGATTTCTGAGTTCATGGAAGACCACAGCTCCGGAAGTTGGGGTGCGTATAACGGAATAAGAAAACACTGACCTTGGCGATCACAGCCCGTCACCACACTGGCACAAATGCTAGGCTCATCTAATTGGAGATTTTGAAGACCCCCCACACTTCACATTTTCTAAGAGAAATGACATTTTGATACGGCGAGAGATGTTTCACAGAGGTTTGTACATCAAACAGAAAAGAAGGCAAGACGCCTTACTGCGGAGGTCTCCTAACCTCTGATTTATTATTTGCACAAGTTCCTTCATTTCTTTACAATCAGCCATCTTAAGTTCTCCCAGTAAATATTCTGAGGAAGGTCAAACAGGAGGGGAAAGAAAAAAAATTGCAATGAAAATGGTAGCTTACCTTTTCTGGGCATTGCTGATTATCAAACGTTCCCCCCAAGCAGGAGGCTTTCTTGCTTTGGTCGTCCCATGAATTTAGAAACCATTAAAACATTTCAAGCGGAGGTAAGTGTTTATTACTCAAAGCTGCTCCCAAACAAAATGCAAAAAATAACTGGGCGAAAAAATAAAGTGCTCGTGTGAGCACGAGAATGTGCTTGAAGCTTGGAGCTCATGATGTTGTACGAAGTTTTGCAACTGTCTTTCTCGGTTTAAACAACCTCCCACTCCTTCTCCCAGGCACTTGCCAACTTCCATAATTTAAAGCAACTGCGATCCTTCCCATAATACTCACATTTCAAAGAGCTTAATATATACACTAGTTAGGGACGAGCGGGAGAGGGTCGAGTTCGTCTGCAAACCTCAGAGTGTCAGGTATCCAAACAATTCTTTTTTCTTTCTTTTACCCATTGCTCTCCTCTCCATGTGATTTCCAGTTGCTTTTGCCTTTTAAAGTGATGCCTAAGAAACAAATGGCATCATCATTTGACTGGAAGAAAAAAAAAAAAAAGAAAAAAAAAACCAACAAAAAACACAGGAAAGTTTATGCCCCAAACTTATGGCTAGTGATATCAGGGGAATTGTATTTAACCATCACGTTTGCTAGCAGAATCATTTCCATACGATCTGTCCCTAATTTGCTTGAGAATTTAAAATTATTGTACTTGGTTTTTACATGCAAGGGAAAAATACACACCTAAAATGACGTTGTTGGCATTGGTCTTATTTTAAACTTTGTCCCATCTGAAAATCATAAACTCTAGGAAAGAGGTTTATTTTTCAGGATCTGTGTATATAGTTGAATAAATCTCCTGACATTTCCCCATGTCTACTACTTTTCCTTGACATTCACTAAACACATACACACACATACTCATTTGTGGATTCAAATTATAGAAAACTTAAAAGTGTGATAAACTGAAAATGATGATTTTTAAAAATATTATACAGTATATCTAAAAACAGGTCTTGCTTAATACTTGATTAAATAATAGATAATCCTGAGTGAAGGAATAAAGAGTCGCACATTTGTTCAGATCAGTCAGTAGTTTTGGTAATTTTGGGTTGCATATATTTTCCTATCAGGGACGGTTAGTATGATGAAGCTTGTACAGCAGATAAGGCATTCATTAATGGATACTTGCAATGTAATAAAAACCCCTAAATAAAAAGAAAATATCAGTTAAATAACTAGACTGTAGAGAATAGAAATATTGACATGGGCACAAACTATGAAGTATGTTCACTGTGAAAAGTTATGCAAACAAACTTTAGGACAAAAAAATCTCATTAATTGTTTCAAAAACTATGGATTTTTTTTCTTTAATGGCCACAGCCCAATTCCCTGCTCACTTCTGGTAAGATCAGCTTCAAAATGATCGCCTCTCGGTGAGACCTCAGTGCACCTTGGAATCTGATTTATTTCTCTAAAACGTGAGCTTTGGGAATGGATCTCTAGGAAGGAGAATTGCACAAAGGGATTTCTCTTTTCTTAAACCAGAAAACAAAAACAATCATCTCTAGAAACTTTGTTCTGTGGATGTGATGTTTAAGACATTTTCATGCGGTTCCTTAAATCCCTAAACCATATGCGATGCTGAGACTTTAACAGACTAATCATGTTCCTGGCCTTTAAATCCTGACTGCCAACCACTATATTATTGTTTTGAGTTTTCAAAAGGAGAGCCAACAAAACTTTCTCATACCTTTTCTGTGTGGCACAAAGTATGGATTTTTTTCGGCTATGTTTTTGAGTCAACTAAAGTCACTATTATGCAATGAAAAGAGGATAATACTTCTGATTGAAATTGTGAAAAGAGAGAAAAAAATCTAAAATATGGGGAAATAGGTTATTGGTTTGCTGTGAAAGCAGAGAAGAAGAACTCCTCTGGGTTCTACTGAGAAGTCTGTAGCTACAGGTACTATTATTCCAGGATCTACCACATTTCCAACTATGTAACCATGAATGTGTTACTTAATTTCTTTAACTGATAGTTTCCTTAACTGTGAAAGATTAAATATAAACATGTCAAAACAAGTTACCTGCATATGTTACAGATTGCATTTATTTGACAAATAGTGATTAAGTACCTCACGAGTGTCAGGAATTCAGCAAGACGTATTTAGGAGTCACTGAGATTTAGGGATGTTCATCACAGCAGCTGGCATTACCTTTCCTGACTAGTGTCAAAACTGGTAATGGATATGGGAGGCTGCTCGTCAAAAGCTAAAATTCGGTGGCATTGGCCTAATAAGGGGGTGGCAAGAGAACTGACACCAAAGGCTAGAAAGAAGAAGTTCCCTGTTTTGCAGTGACAAAATATTTGGTAAAACTGAGCCCTGTGACTACTCTGAAGGCAATGTGTGCTAATTAACCTATGACTGGAGGGGAAAAGGGTGGGGAAAAACCCCAAAACCTAGCTGTGTATGTCAACTACTGTTGACCAGGAGAGAAATGGTTAAATTATAAACAGAATTAAAAGGGGGTGTGGAGAGAGTACCTAGATTTGATGGCCTGCAAAAGTCTAGCAATTTTTTTTTTTGGGGGGGAGGTTTACATTACTAAAACAGCCTATAAACCTGTACTAAAAATGTCTTTTAAGACTGAAAACAACTTCCACTAGCAGAAGGCCAGCTGTTGGCCTCCCCAACACTCACTTCTGAGGTGTCCAGTGAGGAGCTTGGACAGGGGGTATTCCCTGGAGAGCAGATCTGGGGCTACTTCAACAATCTTTTCTACCTTCAAGGGCAGGGGGGCTCTTTACCAGGGCTGCCCAGCCAGCCTGAGCATCAGCAGCTGCTGGGTGTTTCTTTCCTTTTCTAAGTGGGAGTTTTTATTGTGGCGGTCTTGTCTCTGTTATATCATTTGGAGATAGAGAGAGAGAGATTGATTGTAAGTTTGTTCACAGATCACTGTCTTTGTAGTTTTCTAGGTCATTGGAACACGAGACGGTCCAGCGTTATGTAAAGAACTTCCCATAATCCAGACGTCCTGGCCTCGGAGCTGAACGCAGTGACCAGCTAGAATTCAGTGCTGTTGCCTTTGGGGGAGGAGAGGCATGTACTGTTCGGAAAGAGGGGAGGAAACTGATCCTTGGTGACCGAGGGTAAAGGCCGGCAGACTCTGTGGGTGCTGACCGGTGTCCCTGCGCCCTTTGCATTTCCCAGCCTCGCTGCACGGTGCTGACTGTGAGGCTGATTTCCGGCCAGTGGGGTGTGAGCAGAGGTGGGGGGGCGTCCCTGGGCAGAGGGGGTCAGAGGGGTACCCCAGCCGCTCCACATTCCGTCTCTCTTCCCGCTCACGGCAAAGAGCGAGACTCAGAGAAGGTGGGTCCTGCAGTAGAAGGGGTCCCACACCCTCAGTGCTGCCCCCTCTGCCACTTGCCGCCCCGGGAGCCGCTTCACCTGCAGGAGACGCTGCTGAGTAGCCCATGCACTTCTGCTGTGTTCCGCCTTTGAGATTTGGGATATATTTTTCTGAGTTAGTTACTGTGAGTTGTTCTAAAACAGGTACCTGAAGATTCATGGGAAATTAAATGAATGTATCTATCTGTCTCTGTATGTATGTATGATCTATCTATCCATCCATCCATCCATCCATCCATCCATCCATCCATCCATCCATCTTTGAGATAGAGTATCTCACACTGTCGCCCTGGGTAGAGTACCACCATGTCATCATAGTTCCCAGCACCGAGTTTGAAGTATCTGCCACAATGCCCAGCTAGTTTTGCTATTTTTTAATGGAAATGGGGCATCGCTTTTGCTCAACCTGGTCTTGAACTCCTGAGCTCAAGTAATCCACCTACCTCAACCTCCAGAGTGCTAGGGTTACAGAAGTGGAAATAATTTATTTAAAGAATACATAACAGGGTACAACATGGTAATAAGTGCTCAATAAATGATACCAATTTTTCAAAACACCTTATTTAATGTATAACTCATACAACTTGATGAGTTTGAAGCTAAAGTATACACGAATGAAACCATAATCAATGCCAAAGCCTTATCCATCTCCTCCAAAAGATTATCCCTACCCCCTTTACTTATTATTATCATGATTTTGTGTTAAGATATTATATATCCTCTTAGCAAATTTACATATGCAAATATGGTATTGTTAACTTTTGGCTCTATGCTATGGGGTAGATCTCCAGGACTTATTCATCTTATACAACTGAAACTTTTTACCCTTTGATACCTATTTTTATACTAACTGTAAATTCCTACTTTCTTGTTCTTACAAAGATGATCCAGCTAAGTGCCAGATGTGAGTACTTGTAATAAACTTAAGGTTTATAAATTGTGTGCTAATAAGTAAGTAAATTGAAAACCCTGGGAAGATTAGTGAGAGAAAACTGTTGAAAACAAAATTTATTCTACATCTTTTGAAAACATATGCATTTATTAAGAAAATTGTGCAATGCAATTACTGCTAAATTTCCTGAGCCACCTTCAAAGCAGAGGATAAAGGAAGTTATAAACTCCAAGTTATAAGCTAAGTACTTTCCTTAGCACTTAACTATTATAAACTCCACTTCCCTGAAGATCTGTTTTACTGTGTGTCCTGACATTGACTCTTCCAGGCTGTTTCTCAGTGGAAAGAGGGGAAATGTTCATTGTTGCTGAGGGCAAAGTTTTCAAAAACTGCCCTTCACTAGGCCCGGTGCTTTTCCTGCTTGCTTTGAACTGCCTCCAACATAGGGATGGAGGGTCCCAGTTCGTACATTTTGTTTCTACCTCAGATATTTAGCATACTGCAATGCAGCTTCCTTTATTCCATAGATTTTTTTTTAAATGACTCAGACCCTTTTCTCGTCTATCATTTTAAATCAACAACAGCAGTTGTTACCAAAATTCATTGAGCATTAACTATGCCCTGAGCACAGCTTTACGTGCACTATGAATAATATTAACTTATTTTATTCTCCCAGCAATCCAGTGAAGCAGGTGCTAACTTTGTTCTTATTGTACAGAAGAGAAACCTGGATCACAGAAAGGTTAAGTGGCCAAGGTCACACAGCTGGAATGAAGCAAATTTGGGATTTGAATCTCGGTTGTTGGGTTCTAGCAATCTGAGCTGGTGGAAACACATTCTCTATGCCAGATGAAGAACATTTGCTTAAATCATGTTAGCCTCCACTACTAACATGAATACAGACAATCATGTTAGCCTCCACTAAGATCAGATGAATACAGATTACTGCTCAGAGATTTTCTAAACTGCTGGAGGTAGGACCCACTCCCCTATCTGAATGTAATTAGAAAGCCTGAACACTTTTTACATATTAAGCTTTGTGCCCTTATAGTTAACTTTATGTCTTCTTTCTTGCTTGCACATAGCAGCTAAGCTTTAAATTATGTCCTGAAACCCAGGTAGCTTCATGTGGATTTTATAATGTAGCCAAGGCCAAGTTCTATCAACCATGTGAAGACGTCAAAGAAGATGCCACAAGAGAAATGAACCTTGCTGGGAAACCCATCCTGCTCTTGAAGACAACGGTTAAAAGATTGGCGATCAACTGAAATGTTCTTTATTTAGAGTGGCAGGAAATGATCCAACCCAACTTTAAGGTGAATCCATTTAGGAGGCACTGACCCTCCTCACTGTGGTCAGGTGAGGCACAGAAGCCCACGGTGTGCTTGTCACCATTACGCATGAGCGACAACAGGGGAAGAAGTCATTTCTTTGAGTCTGCAGCCTCCCACTCTCTTTCATGGTTTTTGGTCTTGGAGAGCCAATGTGAAGTCCCTTTTTACTTTCCTGGTGATTGAAGGCAGTAGATCAGTAGAGCATCAAAACTAGAAAAGGAGACTAGAAAAGGTGTGTTTGTAGACCACAGGATCATAGATTTAGAATAAGACGTGAGAGTGTTTTAATCAGCTCTCTCACTCTATTTCTGACCTCCCTGCACAGATTTGGCTGTTGACCACACCGTCTCTGCTCAGTGCTCCAGAGAAGGGACACTACAATGACACATGGTTAATATAATCCTTTGAACAACAGCGAGTGTTCCTGCTCTGTTTTTTCCACAAATAGGAGCCTTTCAAATATCTAAAGGCTGCCTTCATCCTTTCCCTGGCCCCATCAACTTCATCTTCCTTTCTTCAAGTCCAACAAATGTGGCCGTTTCAACTTCCTTTATGAAAACATGATTTCAATTAGGTTACCATCTTGGTTGACTGACCTCCAGTGAGCCAATCTCCAATTAATGGCTAATGACTCATGAACAGTGTAGCGAAGTGACCAAGAGTTCAACAATCTGAGCTACAGTCCTGACCCTGCTATTGGCCACTCTTGGTCTCTGCATATGTGGTGCCTACATGACCTGTTTTAAAGAGCCTTAACGGTCCTTTGACTCTCATGGCTCTGCAAAGTCTTCTGTCACAAGTCAGGCCTTCAGCATTTAGACTCTGTTGAGCAATCCAACCTCTCTGCTGGCATTATTATTGCTTTTCTAATGCCTGCTGGGTCTCAATTTCTGGAAGTAGTGGACACCCTTCATGTTTAATATCTCTAACTATATCATAACTATGTGCCCCAAAGCCACTCCTCTTGAATCGCCAATTCTGTCATTAATACCACAGTCTGCTCTAGTACTGTGAATTTGAAACATATGTTATTGGTTTTCCTCCTCTTCTTCCCCAAAGCATTCAGTCATCAAATTCTCATTGTCCTTTCTTTATTATAGATCTGAAAATGGCATCCTGGGTCACTTCTACTTTTATTATTTTTTTAATCGCACTGTTTCCCTGGACTATTATCTGTGGGATTATACTCTGAAATATTCCATAGAAAGAGGCATATGTATAGGAATCACTCTCTACTTATGTATGGGAATCCCCAAGAAGGGTATATCAAGAAATTATATATTTTAAAAAGCTCCGAAACTTAGTGACTTCAAACAGTAACCATTTACTATTCCTTACATAATAAATCTGGGGTTGTCTGAGCAATTCTGATCTTGGCTGTGCTAGGCTGTGTGGTTCTTCTGGTCTTGGCTGAGGCTCATATGTCTAGTGGTCTTTGGCTGTTGGCTGATCTAAGATGGGGTTGGCTGGGGCATCTGGCACTGCCTCATGTGTCTTTTCCTCCAGCAGGATAGTCTGGATATGTCTTCATGCAATTAAAAGTCCAGGAGAAAAGTTGGGAATAGACAAGAACTTTTACAAGTTTTTACATCAAGTTTGTTACTGTCATTGTAGAAGAGCCCACCAAAAGACACAGACATGGGGAGCTATGAAAAATTTGTACCATAGAAACACTCAATCTTCTACTAAAGAGTAAAATATTTCATGTTTTGCAAACAAACAAAAAAACTCCAAACACACTTGAATCAAAGAATACTTATTTTGAGAAGCATTACATATCAATTTTATGGTACAAATACTGTGCAAAACACATTCAAATAGGGGTTGTCCTATGTTAATGATACAAGTGGGAAGAGGGAGAATATTTCTATCTTTCTGCTCACTGCTCATCTTCAGCTCACAGAAGAGAAAGAGATGATATCACTGACTCCCTTTTCCATAATCTTTTTTTCCTTGTCTAGTTTCCCTCTAACAGAAACGGAGTTATACTCTGCTTGGTACAAGACTGAAATTCACTGACCAAGGTTCACTATGAGTGGGGGCACAACCTTGAGAGTGTAGGGTTTCTCTTGTTGCATTCTCTTCCTATTCTTTGTTGGAAAAGGGAAATGTTTTTCTTCCCAGGGTGGGCAGTCCTCTCTCCTGTAGGTCTTTTTCTGTTTCCAGGTGATGTGAATGATTTTCAATTTCCTGCTTTCCTGTCTGTAGTTACAGCAAGTCATCTCTCCACATGTGGAAACGTCATTCTTTTGCTTTCTTTGAGATTTTTGGTCTATACAGTTGATCAAAAAACTAGACTCAGCCCTGGCTTTGCAGTTTTGGGGGTGGGAGGCTGGGAATAGCAAATCTTTCTTCCACTTTGAAGGGTAAGCCTTGTGCTTTAAGACAGTTCTCAGAGATCAGCTTTTCCCAGCCAAAGGGTGGTAGTAATGGGCACTCGCCCAGCTATTAATGAAAGCATGGCTCTATTCCTCACTTGGCTACTCATTCTTGCATACATGGTCTCTTGGCAGAGTAAAGTCCTGCTTACAAGGACACTCAGTGCTTTCAGGCTGCGATTGTTTATTCTGCATGGAGGTCTCTTGCCACTTTCTCCTTTATGTCATAGTTCTTCACCCGTGTGGCTTTTTGTGATTTTTGTTCTATGCTAAAGTCTAAGTTTCTCAAGGTCTGGGGCCATGTCTTAAGCTTCCTTGTAACTTTCTATTATCCATGGTGTTTCACACAATAGCTTGTATTTACATAATACTAAAACTTTTGTCAAAGGAAGCCATGTAAGAGCGATACTGTTTGAAAGGCTGTGTTGTGAAAATATCCTCGGCTCTATGAAGCAAATTTCAGGGATGCATGCATGTTTTCATCTGCTTTCAAACAGTCTTTAAGTGCTACCAGATACAATGCTTGGGATTGGACATTCTTATATTGTGAACCCTAATAAGAAAAGAGGTGGACTGCGAAATTGAAACAATTATATTCTGATGGTAGTTATCACCAGAACTAAAGAGGCAGTGGGAAGGAAGTAGGGAAAATGTTTTTTCTTGGTTTTGATTTCAGGGAAGGACATTTTCTTTTTTTTTAGGATATAAAAGCATAAGTTTATTTTATCTTAGAGAAGGAGAAGACATGAGAGCAGAGAGTGAGAGAAGGCAAGATGGGGGAAGAGCGAGAGAATGGTGTGGCATCCCAAAGAAAGAAAGGAAGAATGCCCGTGCCTGGCCCAACTTTTATTTTTGGATAAACTCATACCTGATTATGGACTATGATTCCTTCAATTCACAAATGGTCAAAATATAATATTACACAAAACTTAAAAATGTTATACAAAATATAAAATGTCATAACTAACCTGTGAGAAGGTAAATCTTCAAACTTATTTTAGTATTAGCCAAAATTTGAAATAACATTTTTTTATTGATAACAATGGTTCTTTAAGTTTGATCACACTTCATTCTTCAAACCAAAATACTAGACCGTATTTGGAAGAAAGCTAATAGTTCAGTAATATGAAAGACAAAATGGTATATACCTTTCAATATTGTCAAAGTTTACGATATTTGTAGCATAAATGTGATGCAGTCCTATTGGGTAAGTTCTGTTCTTGTGATCTGATATATAAGCACAAACTGGACCTCAAATATATTGGTGAGAAATGTAGATTTACTGAAGCCTTTACAAGGAGATGGAGGAGAAGATGACGTTATATACTAGACAGCAAAACATAATCCAAATTTGCTGTTATGAGGTTGCTATCATATGAATTCTGTCCTTCCCCACATTCGTGAGTTGAAGCCCTAATTAGCATCCAATGTGATGTTGTTTGGAGATGAGGCCTTTGTGAGGTAATTTGGTTTAGAGGAGTTCGTGAGGGTGGGGTCTTCACAGTGAGATTAGTGCCCTCATAAGAAGAAATGTAAGACAACTTACTTCTCTTTTTGATATGTAAGAGAGGAAGCAGCTGTCTCTAAACTGCGTAGTGAGCCTTTACTGGGCAACTAAAATGGTCAGCACCTTGATCTTGGACTTCCTAGATTCCAGAACTGTAGGGAATAATTCCCTGTTGTGTTGGCCACTTAGACTATGGTATTTAGTTATGGCAGTCTGAGCTGGCTAATATAGGATAGTTAAACCAGGACACTAAGTATTAACCAGAACTGTCCCACATACTGAAATAATATGACAGCTCTACCCATTAATCTCCTCTCTTTGCTTCTGAGTCCAGGTCTCTGCTCTTCCTACCTTAAAAAGTGTCTTCCATGTTAAATCTCTAGGGGAATGTAGATTAAACACACAGTGTGGCAACAACATGGCATGATTTCTTCCATAGCTAAAATGATAGTGCCAAGAGCTGGCAAATGCTGAACCACTGGAACTCTTGTGCAGAGTTGCTGAGTGTGTAAAAAGGCACCACCCTGCAAAAGCCTGATTGGCACTTGCATATAAAGATGAATGCATTCTTATCCTGAAGTCCAACAATTCCATTTTTGGGTTATTTGCCCAAAGTAAATAAAATAATATGTGTATAAGAAGTTAATACAAAACTATTCATAGCAGCTAATTCTTGATAGGAAAATACTGAAAATAAACACATCTACATCTATAAGTGAGTAAACAATTTGTGCCATATCTATATGCTAGCACATGACTCAGCAATAAAACTGGATGAACACAAAATTGTGCTAAATCCATGCAATGGGATAGTTCAGCACATAAAGGAAGAATGGCTGATGTCTGATATATGTAACATGGATGAACCTCAAATACACCACAATGAGCCAAAGTCACCAGGCACAAAAGAGGGTCTACATTATGATTTCATTATATGAAATTCTAGAACAGACAAAGCCAATCCACAGTGACAGAGCAGATCATGGGTTGCCTGGCCTGGTGTGGAGGTAGGAATTGAAGCAAAGGGGTCCTAGCAAAGCTTTTGGGAGTTTGGGGAACTTTGTATATTCTGATTGTGGTGTGGGTTACAGTGCTAGACAATGATCACAACTCATTGAACTGTACATATAAAACAGTTTCATTTCTTTACATGTGAACTACACCTACATAAAACTGATTTAGAAAGAAAAAAAATTCTGATAATAATATCTGCAACTTTCTTGAGAATTCTGTCTGACTTCCCTTCAGCCTCCATGCCCTCTTTAGAAAAGTGAGTGCTACCATACTTGCAAAATCCTGACTATTTACTGATCTTCAAATGTGCTTTGGGGGGTTTCATTTCTTCATATCACAGATGTCAGACAAATGTTAAAAAGTCTTGAAATGTACTATGATTTAGTAATCATTTTTAATTGTTACCTGTAAGCTGGTCTTATTTTACATATATTTATTTTACTTTGCTTACTTATATAGGCACAAGGTTTTAAACTCAAAATTCTAAAACTTTTGGTGGCTTGCTACCTTATCCTTGGGACAATTTTCCTGTATGTAAGCACCTATGATCCTGCATTTGAAGATACAAGTCCAGCCTAGGAGTAATTAAATACCAACTTAAGTGAGGACTGGTCATTAAGTTATACCAACTCATAAGCCACAAACACAACTCAAAAAATGGAGACTGGCATCTGGTGGCCAGCTGCTCGGACCCTTTAAAAATAGACTTTAGAAGACTTCCAGATGAAGCAAAGTATGCAGAGGGTATCATTTAACTTGATGACATGACTCACCAGGCTTCAGAACTTGTTTCCCAAGAGTTTTCTTTGGAGTTGTTAAAATGCCAAAGGAGACAGTGGCTGATGGTGGAGATTGAGGGATGTGGCATAGTATTTTCAGCAGGGCCCATGACGTTACTGAAGCCAGTTGCCCTCCAGGAATGGGGAGGGACTGTGTAAGAAGTTGTCACCTGTAGAGTTCCTCCAGGCCACCTCTTGGCCCACTCTACTCAGATGCCACCAGCATTCCTGGCTTTTGCTCATTGATTAGATCCAGCTCCACCAGGTGTGGGGACTGACAGCAGAGCCTGGGGCCACCAAGGCTGGGGTGGTTTTGAAGTGATCATTTCCATGTCTCTTGCTCCCTCATCCCATGAGCTACCTCTTATGCCTCACTGCTGTCTCTAGGGCGGTACCCCTGAACAGAAGGATGGTCAAGTTCTCTTGTCCCAACTGAGGTTTTCCAAAAGCAGAAGCTCAGAGCCAGTCCCAGATGTCCCCAGTGACAGCCACCCAAAGCAGGTCTAGAGTCCATGTTTCCACCTCCACATACACCTACATTACCTCCCAGCAGGCCCCACCTCCAACAGGGGTCGACATGAGATTCACAGGGGCCCAACATCCAAACCATGTCAAACCTCAATGAGCCTGAAGCAGATTCTTCCTCGGAATCTTTGGATAAGAGCCAGCCCCACCAACACACTGACTTCAGGCCTGTAAAGACCTTGAATATGGAACCCAGCCAACCATTCACCCTATGCCACCCCCAACTTCTAACCTGCAGAACCTTGAACTAGTAAGTGGGTGTTGTTTGCAGTTACTAGACTTACAGTGATTTGTTACACAGGCTAATCTACCTGAACCTTTGCTGAAATGATGATGGTTCCAACTCAGCAGGTCCAGGTAGAGCCTGGGACTCTGCATTTCTAAGAAGTTCTCTGGGTGAGGTGGTGACAGATTCAGCAGGTTTCAATAATTAGATGATGAGATGATTCTCTTTGACATAAGCAGCCAAATTAGGGGATGGAATTATAATTATTCCATGAAGGGAACCTGAAAGTAATTGCAGGGGCAGGATGGGCAGGAAGGCAAAACATCTTTCAAAATAGCACAGGCATCAGGCATCACAGTGGAGAGGATGCAGTGCGTCCCCCAAAGTTGTTGTTCCTGATTATCCACATCTGCCTTCCACGATGTTGAAACCAAAGAAATCCAGGATTGGCTGGTAGTTCTGGATGTGGACAGAAGGCTCACTGGGTATAGGAAGAGAGTTGAAGTGCAGGAATTGAAGATTAGTAGCTAATCTAATTTTCGTATAAGAAATGATTTCACTTGCACAGTCCACCTAACTTTCCCAAGGAGAGTATTGTTATCTCCATTTATTCACAGAGGTCCGGGGATACCAAGACGTGGGGTTGCTCTGTACAGGTTTACTCAGCACTCCAGACTCAGAAGACCTTCACCCGAGTCCCTTCGCCTCTGCAACAGAAATCTTGCTATGCTGTGAACACATACCAGGAGGTTGCCCCAACCCCCAACATCCAGGGATAATGGAAAACTCTTCTTTGATCTTTCCTCCTGGGGTGAGTGGAGAAACCAAGTGACTGGGGAAAGGGGAAAGGGGAAAGGAGGCCTGGGATAAGGGAGGCATCATTGTAGGATACAGAGCAGGAAGAGTTGGGAGTTGGCAAGAATGTACGAGATTGTCAAGTGCAGGATAAGCTAAAGGTATCAGCGCTCAAGAAATGGGGATTCTCCTGTTAAGAGGGGGATTATGAATTTTTAATGTGTGTAGACCACACAAGAATTTTCAGAAACAACTTCATTCTCTTGATGGTGAGGTGCATGAACGTGTCCTGGGCAGCAGCGTGAATATACTTAATGTCACTAAACTGTACCCTTAAAAATGGTTAAAATAGTAAAATTTATGTTATGTGTATTTTACCAGAATAAAAAAATCAGAATTCAGTGGCAAATTACTTTCCTTCTCTGAGTCTCAGTTTTCTCACCCATTGAAGAGAATGACGCATCTGCCCTGCTTCTGACTTGACCATGTTCGTTCTTGTTGCAAATATGAGCTGCTCCCCCACCCGCACCTGCACGTGGGTCTCTAACTCAGTGGGATCCAGATGTGGCTGGGAGCCTATGGTTTTAATAAGCGTCTCACTCTCAGGTGCATTCTAAGCAGAGGAGAGGCCCATTGACCAGAAGAATCTGGAGAGGAGTTGAAATAATTAATGGATCTTCCTAAATTCTAAGTTTCCTCCTTCTGCAAGAAATGTCTTTAGATGTTGTAAAGAAGAGTTAAAAGCCATTGAAATTCAACCCAAACCGAAAGTCAAAGGGCTTAAATGAAATATGTCTAGGCTGATTTCCTGCATGGGCATAGTTTTTATTAATCTATATTTCCTTCTTCATCTTTCCACTTTCCTTTCATATACTTTGCATATTTTCCTCCTGAATGTTTCAGCTTTAACTTTGAACTTGGCTTTTTGAGAAATATCGCCACACACAATATTGATCTTATTTGTCCCTTTTATCAAAGAGAGAATGTAATTTCCATCCAGGTGTTAATCTGTAGATTAAATTGCCTTGAGAGGAAAGGTCTAGAATATTCATTGCTGGAAGAAAGAACACCAAATTTGTAGACTTTCATAAGACACTTTTCATACAACCTTCCCCACCCCCCACCAATCTCTGCTTATGCTTCAGAACTCCAAAGCTGTCTCACTGGTTTGTATTAAAACACTTAATAAAAGTCACTACTGTAAAGGCTTCTATGGTCCAAACCCAGTAATCAATGCAAGCTGCCTGTCCTATAAGACTTTCCTTATTTAACACAATGCAACACTGCCTGGCCTTCTGGGTCTATAAACATGCCTAATGAGGTCAGCCTGGGAGTAAAAATTCCAAAGGTACTGCTAATTCTCTCATTCACTACTGCAAAACCAGGAAAACTCATTTATTAAGAGGTTAAATGACTCTTGGAAAGGAAGCCTATGATATAATTGTTTATACTAGTCAGCGTATATAAAATAAATTTTTCTCAAGGGCAGATGGGGAGGGAGCAGGGAAATGTTTGTGGCCAGTAAGTATCACTTTTGGACACAGATTTTGCTTAAATTCTGGCTCTGGCTTTACTGAGTGTGTGATTTTAATAAAACTCAACCTATTTGTAAAAAATAGATGATAATCCTTACTATTAGCTTTGTAGCTGATGCCAGAAGTATATGAGGTAGACAATATGTCCTATAATAATAGCAATAATAATAATAACAATTACTATTTACAGGAAATCTTTATACAGCCCCTACTGTGTGTCAGGTGCTGTTTGAAGTGTTTTGTATTTAATCATCAAATTCCCCTTACAGCTCTGTGAGTAAAATTCAGCTCATATTTCTATCTTACTGGTGGAGAAACTAAGGCAACATTATGAGAATTATGCAATATCACTGGAATGGAAGCTCCCTGCGGATGGGGACTTTTGCTCAAGTTCTATTTTCTTCACTGCAGTGGCCTCAACCCCTAGAAGAGTATCTGGCTTAATAGTATTCATTGAATAAATGATGCTTACTCATGTAGTAGAATATTCATCACAAATTAGGTGCCAAATAATTGGCCTGCCTCTTCCACCCCAATATCTTGTTGGTTATCTGGTATTTATTGAGTGGTTACCATGTACTGTGCATAGGGCTAAGTGTTTTACACTTATTAACTCATTTAATGCTCATTGTAATTCTTTACAAGCATACTGTCATTTCTCCCATTTCATGGATGTGGACACTGAGGCCCAGAGAGATTCTTACTTGTCCAAGACTACACTCTTTTTTTTTTTTGTAGAGACAGTCTCACTTTATCATCCTTGGTAGAGTGCCGTGGCGTCACACGGCTCACAGCAACCTCCATCTCCTGGGCTTAGGCGATTCTCTTGCCTCAGCCTCCCTAGTAGCTGGGACTATAGGTGCCCACCACAATACCCAGCTGTTTTTTTGTTGCAGTTTGGCTGGAGCCAGATTTGAACCCGCCACCCTCAGTATATGGGGCCGGCACCCTAGTCACTCAGCCACAGATGCCACCCAGTAAGACCGCACTCTTAATAACAGCTACAGTCAGGACTAAAAAGCACATCTGTTTGACATCAAATCTCACGTTCTTCATCACCATACAGTAATGCTATGGAAAGTTCTTAACTTTGAGATTTTAAATTAATGCAGAACTGAACAGAGACTAACATAGCTACTCATTTATGGGAGAGAATACTTAGCTACTTTTTAATGTGATAGCAGCTCCTTCTCTTTCTTTTTGCAACTATTTCTCATTTTGCAATTCAGATCCTATTTCAGCACCTGTGACAGCCCTTCTGTGAATACATGTGACCCCTGGAGTATGTCTAAAGTCCTTACCATGTGTCCAAGGCTCTTCACAAAGTAGCCACAATACGCTGGCATGTTGGTGGTGGTCAATGGATATTTCTTGAGTAAACAGATCTCTTTTACTAACCAATTTCTCAGTATTCCCACATGGGGGCAATGTTATGTCTGCCTTGAAAATGTTTTATACTCCTTGCATACACCTATGGTGACCAGGACAGGGCTTTGGGGACAATAGGGATTAATCATCATTTGCTGAAAGAGTGACAAATTGAAAATGTCTTAAAACTAAAATGTGTCCTGATAATAATTGAGTTCATCTTTTTCATTTGCTTGGCATTTATTGAAACACTACCAACATCATATTCTATGCCTCTGGGTAGAAATGAAGAGATGAATAAAATATTAACCTTGTAATCTACTTGATTAGATGTATTGTGAGAGAAGGGTTAGCTAAACAATAAACTTAAAAACTCCCTGAAAAACTGAACTTAAGAATTTTTAAAAGTTCTAAAAGACATTTATATATATATACCTTGATAGATTCCAACAATTCGGTTATTTCTTTACAAAGCTTCCTCCTAACACTGCATTTTAGAAGTATTTTCGAGGCAATAGGTCATTCATTGTCAGAATTCTTGGAGGAAGATTTCCAGAGAGCATCTCTAGTTTCTGTAGTCTGCTGCTGATGACTGCAATTACACAAAGGAGGAAAATGTCAATAAAATTCAATATTTTGGTGAAAAATATTCCATACAGTAAGATGTATTCTTTCCTGTCTGATCATTCAACCATCCCTTCAAACATCTTTCCATCCATTCCTCCATATTCATCTATCTATTTCTCCATCACTCCTCCTGTTCGTCTTTCTATTCATCTATCAATTATTTTATAAAGCAAGAGACCGAGACCAGGAAAAGTGAAATGTACACTGCCGTGAATATAGCAGGGATGCAATAAACATTGGCTGTTACTAATATTATTCACTTATTTAGTATCTTAGGCTATTTGGGCTGCTATAACAAAATGCCTTAAACTGGGTACTATATGAATAATAAAACTTTATTCCTAGCAGTTCTGGAGACTGGGAAGTCCAAGAGCAAGGTTCTTGTAGAGTCTGTGTCTGGTGACATCTCACTCTGTTTCATAAATGGCCTCTCTTGCTGCACTCTCCTGTGGTGCAAGGGAGCAGCACCATGTCTTCGTGTGGGGGAAGGAGCAAACACACTATCTTCCATCTCTGTCCAAGGGCACTGATCCCATTTGTGAGGGTGTACTTAGTCAAAGGCCCTACCTATTAACACTATCACCTTCTATATCTATAGAAGATGTAGAAGGATCTGGGTCAGCAGAGCGCAGTAAGAGAGCTATCCAGGGTGGGGTGGGAAAGCCACGCTGGAGGGCAGGAGAGAGGTGGAGGGGAGGACGGAGGGCGCCTGAAGGGCAAACCACATCAGACAGAATGAGAAAGTGGTCGTAGGTGTAAGAGAGGAAGAGAGCATCATGGGAGGAACAATAACACATTTGGTACAACAAATAAATGCATTTGGTACAACAACTGGGTTTTAATGAGCTCTTCCAAGAAAAGAAGACACCTTTTCTCTCACCGTGAGCAGGGAAGTCCCAACCAGTAAATCATAATAACCAAAGTTCAAAAGGGAAGAGGATGCCTTGGCAGGAAAGATCTCTGCAGTTCCTTTGAAATTGAAAAGGAATGACAGAAATAGAGATTGGCATGCAGAAATAAGATTCATTTTTATATGAAATTGCAGATGGGGGTCTAACCAAGCACAGACTTCTGCATGAACGGATGCAAGAGGAAAAGTTCGTCTGATTTAGGGCCATGTGGCGTCCCTTAACGTGCCCTTAAGGTTCTCCAAATACAGCCATGTGTGGTAGAGTGGGTGTGGACTTCGGTGTCAGGACTCACCAACCATGAGAACTTCCTCGAGGTATCAAATCTCTGAGAGACTCAATACTTGACTAAAAGTGGGGTGATAAGTTCTAACTCACACAGCTATTGTGAAGATTAAAGAGGTGAAATGAGAAACACATGCAAAGAGCTTGTCAGGTTATTGGAAGTGCGGCACAGGACAGTTGGCACACGGTCAGAGTGAGTGCTCTTCCTTACGGTGCAGGAGTTATTCCTGCCCTGTATGACCCCTCTCTGGCCCAGAGAAGGAAGAATCATCTGTTGAAAAGTCCTTAGAAGCTTCCTGTTGCCTTCAGATTAGAAATCTGAACTTCTCAGTCTATGATTCCAGGTCACCTATGTTTGACTGCAGCCACCTTTTCATACTCACCATGCCCCAGACACCCGTTACTCCCCAGACATCAACCTTTGACTCAAGCCCAAATAATCCTTGTTGGGGTCACCTCTGGCTCCAATTTCTTTCTTGCCCATAGGTCAAGTGGTTCTCACCTTCAATCATGTGTTGACCTCTGCCTGGAATGTCTGTCTTCTCTAAAAGTCATTCCATTTGTGATTTGGACTGATCTAAGTAGAGAGGAGGAAAGGGAAAGTCGGTAATGATGTCACCAGTGGTGGTGGGAACAGGGAGGTGGTCTATATACAGAGATGTGCTGGTGGGGAGATGGAGTAGGGCAGATAGTGGAGCATGGAAGAAAGAGAAGGAGCAGGTACAGGAAGCAGGAAATTGGTATCCTAGAGACAGCCTGGAAAGCCCTCATGTCAGAAGTTGGTAGAGATTGGGTGGAGATGGGCAAGACATGGATGATTCACCATTTCAAGGACAGTGAGGGGGCGCTGGAGAGGATTGCAGATCTATCCAGATTCCCTGAGAAGGATGCACTTTCTGTCATCACCTGGCCCCTGCTGCTCAGCCCAGCTTCACTCTGCATCAATGCCTCCTGGGCTTTGCCCACTGGATGTCTTCCTAGCCCCTTCTCACCTACACCTTCTGCTCTTTGCCTTTGGATAACTCATGTTCTTTCCTTCAGCCTCGAGTTTTTCCTTGCTTTGTCCATTTCTTTCCCTTTAAAACTGCAGCTCTGATGCTTCCTCCAAGAGCCTTATTCAAAAGGGCTGCTTTGCAGCCACCCCTCCCTTTGCTCCAGGCTCTCCCATCTCAGAGCTACAGGCTTCAGCTGTTACAAGCATTCTGATTCCTGCTTTTCACATGGAAACCCTTGTTATTTGCTCCATAACTGTAGACTTCTAAGTATGGTGACTGTGGTTTACTCACCTGTAAAGTCTCAGTACTTAGCTTGCCATGCAAGAGATATTGCCATGTAAGAGATGCCTTGGTAATATTTATTAAACCAAACTGAATATCTTAGGAAAATTTGTTGACACGAAAAAATGGAAAGCTTTCAGGCAAAATTCTAGGGACGACAGTGACTTTACTACATAAAGAGAATGGAGTTGAACAAACAGTGCAATGGGTGTAGTAGATATTGCTGCATAGACCCATGCAATAGTATCTATTATAAAATAAAAATAAGTGGTGGCCCCAGTATAAGAAGCTGTAAGTCAAGTATAATTACTGATGGTTTTGTGTAAATCAAGCTGTCCCTATGTTTGGGGTCTCAAAATGTTGACATTTCACTCAAAACCTGAAGGCTAAGAAGGAAGCTGGTGAGGTAAAAAGGAAAATTTCTCAACAGAAAGATACTTATGTATTGGCTTTTGCTGTATAACAAACTACCCATAAACAACAAATATGCATTATTTCTCAGAGTTCTACAGTTTCTTCTATGTAGTTTTGTGCTCAGGGATGGCTTAGCTCATCTCTATGGAAAGCTGGCACCTTGGTTAGGCTGAATGGTCTAAGGCAGCTGCATTCACATGTATAGTGGTTGACAAGAAGTTTGGTATAAAAGGCCTCAAATGGGATGCCTCGTCTCTGCGTCAGTGGTGTCTCATCTTCTGGTAGGTTTGTTTAGCTTGTTCATGTGGTTGTTTCAGTGTTCCAAAGAGCAGCAGGAGCAAGCAAGCATCAGCGGGTGAGTATCTGCCTGGAGCACATTTTCTACTTTTCTGTGGCCAAAGCAAATCACGTGGTGAAACTCAAAGTCAGTTTAACAAGGGATGGAGAGACTGAGAATGGAGAGGTACAGATCACTGGGGTAAACTGAAGTGACAGTCAACCCACCTCTCAACCCTTTCTGGAGATGGTCAGAGTAAAGCATTCCTGGACCCTGAGAGTGGAGAGTAGATGAGGATGGGAAAGCAGGAATGATGCAGTCCTGTGATTTTACCACTGGGCAGTAAAACATGAGCAGAAATGATGCATGTCACTTGTAGGCAAATAATCTAATTGGCTGGTGATATTAAATTACCCACCTTTCTCCTCCCACAGCAATCATAGAGGTTCATCCAACGAGGAGGCACACTGAACCCTTACATGGAGGATGGTTGACCCAAGAGTTACTCAGATGCCCAGCACACTTGGTGTGAAGAAGAAATATTCCTCTATTGTGTTAAGGGAATTGTTTATTATTGCAGCATATCCTAACCCTCAGTGACTAGTATGGAAGTAAAAAGCATAGACATGTTGAACCCATGGAGATGGATGATTTTACTTGAAGAGAAAAAGTTACTAAAGTGAAGAAGTATGCCCAGAACCACATCTAGGGTAATCTCAACATTTACAAATTAGGTAGTGGATGAGAAGCTAGCAAAGTCCGTCATGACACAAACAAGTCTTCAATGAACACTGCACACCTCCTAAAGTTTTGTCTATGAATTCACGTGTGACAGGGACTGATGGTTTCCATCTGCACAGACCTATCTCCAAGGAAGGCAGCTGCCACCTTGGAGTTTTGCTGGATCTCTCAGTCACTGTGGCTGAATTTACCAGGGAGTCATGGAGGAGATATACAGATCTGTAGTCAAAAAAACTAAACAAAGTTCTGGTGGATGCAATGTCACACCATCTTTTTTATGTAAAGGGGGCATCTTTAAAGCTGAGAAAAGGACCAGTGGAAGAACATTCCTTATCATTTTTATTTTCATCTTCCTCTCCTGAGTTTGTCCAGCAAGTCTCCAGAAAACACAGGCTTGCAACCCTGTTGGCATTTTTGATTACCCTCCCAAAGCAGGGAAATGTAAAATATTTTCAGAAATCCATGACTTATAATATAAAGCTCAAGTGATTAGGAGTCTGGGAGTTGACTTTGTTTCCTAGGGTCATTTGCTGTAGAAAACTCTTGCTTTCATTCTTCAAAGAAGAATTGTTGAACAATACACTTTACCCCTGCAGTGGATGTCTGCAAATTGTAATTGCTTTCAGCTTCTCAATCTGTCCTTATGATTCTCCTGGGCTTGGAAGAGGCTGCCAGAACATGAAACTCTGTGATTTCTTGGGTGGAGGATGTGCTGACCTCCTCATGCTGTGTGTCCCAGCTGTGCTGATTTTGTTCTTCTAAGAAGCAGCATGGAAGGCATGGTCTCGTTCAACTTCAGACCACTCAAGACTAACTCTGCCAAGATAAGTCCATATTTCATGTCAAATTTCACATCAAATGCAGGTGGCAAGGGATGATGACACTCCTGGGAGGAATCTTCCTTCCTCACCTCTATGTTCCAGTGTCATAAACAAATCTGGGGATTTGGCTCTGGAGCTAGACTGTTCTCTTGTGGGCAATTAACTCAAGATCCAGTTTTTAAACTTCAAGATTCAGTTTCCCTTGACCTGAACAAGACGGGAGCACTGTTTAATCCTGAGGGCCCACCTGTGTTGAGAAACTTCAGAGAACTCCTTCTTCACTCCACTTTCTCTCATGTTTTTCTCTATTTGGAAAGTTCTCTGTTGCTGTACCTGGTCAGGCCTTGCTTGTTCTTTAATAGTCACTCCACGGGTCCCCTCTTCCAAAAAGCATCTTTGATGTCTCTTCTCCCTCCTGTCTGAGTTGGAAAATATGTAAAATATTTTCAAATATCCATGACTTATAATATAAAGCTCAAGTGATTAGGAGTCTGGGAGTTGACTTTGTTTCCTAGGGTCATTTGCTGTAGAAAATTCTTGCTTTCATTCTTCAAAGCACAGACCTACCTCCAAGGGAGGCAGCTGTCACCTTTGAGTTTTCCTGGATCTTTCAGTCACTGTGGCTGAATTTACCAGGGAGTCATGGAGGAGATCTACAGATCTGTGGTCAAAAAAACTAAACAAAGTTCTGGTGGATGCAATGTCACAACATTGCTCCTGTGCTTCTAGGGCACCTGGGATCTATGTTTTCATGATATTTTCTGCCCTTGGATAAATAGGGATGCCAGCCTCTCAGCTTGTGCTGTGCCCTATGCTGGGACTTCATGCATAAGATCTAATCCAAAGCTCACAACCCAGAAAGGTGAGTGCCATTGTTCTAAGGTGAGTGGCATTTAAAGAGGAGGAAATGGGAAGGTTGCAAAGACTAAGTAATTTGCTCAGGTCATACAGTTAGTAACTGCCACTTTAGATATAATCAAGGCAGCCTAACTCAAGATGACTGTCCCTGACCCCCAAGTCGCTGACTCCTTATAGTCAGAGACCATGATGTGTGCATCCTTGAGCACCCAGTGACGTGCTTGGCACATGATAAGAACTCTATAACTGACTGGGAGACTGACCACAGACTAAAGCAAGCCACACATAGGTCTATTTCTTTTAAGGCAGCAAGTTCTTTGGGAACATGGGCTATAGGTTTTTAAATTGATGCTGAGACCACAGAAAAGTCCCTGGCATAGAACAATTAAAAAGGAACAGAAGAATCATTAACATAACAGTGAACTTGTTTACAACATGCCAGGTGCTACTGGAGGCACTTTGTATCTATTAGTTTTTAATATTTGTAACAGGCAAGTTCTGGTATGATGCCCATTGTGCAGACAAGGACATTGAGGCACAGAGAGGTCAGTGATTTGGTCAAAGTCACAAAGCTAGAAAGTTACAGGTCTGGTCCATGGCCCCACAGTCTGTGGATAGTAAATGGTTGTCATAGCAAATGTAATAATGGGTGTGTGGCACTCTGCAGTTGGTGTCTAGCAGTAGAGCTTCCTCCTTATCAGCTGGAGCATGTTGGGACAAAAAATTGACTGATGTGGAAGCTGGAGTCCAAGGCCCCTTCCCCATGGTTTCAGCTTGAGTTCCTGCAGAAGTATGATGAGAGAAGGTAGCAGCGTGCTCCCTTCTTATTCTACCGATGAAAGAGGCAACATTATGGCCACAGGTGGTGGAAAACCACTGCCCTCCATCATGTGTGGAGAGACAAGAAGAGGAATGGGAAGGAACAGAAAATGCTCAGGCCTGCACTGTGGGGCAAATTCTGCCTGGGAAGCAGAATCAAAATACACCACATCCCACAGGACTCTCAAAGATTGCCCAGCTCCATCACCTCATTATGGAGAAGGGAATGAGGCTCAGAGAGGTTGCTGACTTGCTCAGCATCACACAACACACTGAGGAGTAGAACAGTTAGAGGAAAAAGAATTCAGCTGCTCAAGGAGGACAAATGGCAGTTTCCTGTGACCTTTGCTGGTACCAAGCATGGTGGTAGGCTCCATAACTCCCCATTTCATTTAATCCTCGAGCCTGGACCATCCGAAAGATCATGTTTTGGATGAAGAAATGCAGACTCTGAGATTCATTTGCCCACTCTCATGCAGTTACTATGTATTTGAACCAAGAGATTTTGAAAGTATCTATTGTGTGTGGAGTTTCTTCAGTTTCCAAGGTGGAATAATTATTTAGACCTAGATCAACTTCTTGACCATTGCCTTAGCCATAATTCAAAAAATGACTCAAAAATTCACTGAAGTTAGTGCTATGATAACAATAAAAAAGACTTCTTTACCTCTTGACTCCTTTTTTCCTTTCCTACTGTGTTATTTTCAAGAGCTAAATGTGCTGGCTGCTTCCATTCAAAGTCACAGACTGTCATTCTTCACTTAGTCTAGGTGTTGAGTCCAGCTCAAATACAGATGAGAGGGAGTGACTTGTTTAACATCACACAGCATGTGGCCTGGGGAACTAATTCCATGATGTAGTGAGCAGCCTCTCCTAGGAGTGTTCTCTCTGTGAATCTGGAGATGCTCTGGGTTTTGAGTGATTCCAGCCACGGGGTGAACTTAGATCTTCCACTCTCGGCAGACCTCTTTTATTCACCTGCAGAAGGTGAGGTTAAGTCGGTTGCGGGTCATACTTATTGCCTTGGTCCTTCTGGAGCCCATGGCTCTTTGTATTGACCTGTTTCAATTCAGCTTCGTTCTCCTTTAGTGTGGAAGGACAGGTTGCTATTTCTGGGCTGGGCTGACAAGCTCTGCCATTTGATTGAAATGAATCCACTATAATTTGCTGATTCAGTAAAATCTTTTATTAGGAGGACCACTATCTTTGAGGAAGGCGTGGAGTGGGGGTGGGAATTTAGCTTTACGAGCAGAGAAACGTATCATGGGCACCATCCCTAATAAATGGGCAAGAGACAGGTCTTCTCTGATCACTATTTAAATGTCAAGGTTCCCACTGGCTTTGCTACACTGTAGAGCATCTCCAGGCAGCGAGCTGATGGAAATAGTGAGAGAACTTGAATACTCTCTGGAGAAGAAGCAGGAAGTTTGAGATATGTTTTCCTTTGGCCTCGCCCACGATTTATTGAATGTTATCTTTCCAAGTCACTTAACTTCTTCATAGCGCAGATTCCTCAGCTATCAAGAGGAAAGGATTTCATCAGCCCTTTTCAGCACCCTGCGGGATGTTGCTGAAGACCCCATTCGTTTAAACCTGAAAACGTTCTGTGATCTTGGAACCCGTGTGATACAAAAGAAGGGCAAGCAAAGCTCCTTAATTTACATAACAAACATCCATGAGGTACCTACAGACTCGAGACCTTGTTCTAGGCACCGAATCACTGCTATCATGCTATTTTATGTATTTCAATTATCTTGAGATCTTTAAATATGTCTGGCTCGATCTGTTGTTTGGCACTCACTTGCCGAAGGGAATTTGGGGCCCCAAATGACGCCATCTCCGCTTGCTTTTATTCAATTACAGCGGCAACCTGCATAATACAAAATCCCTTCTAAGCCATAAGTCAGAGATGACAGCCTGGACTCATTTCCTGAGTCCCATATTTCCATTTCAGTGAAGTTAGGATCATGGCAAAGACCTGGCAGGGCACATAGACACGACGAGAAAGCAAACCTGTGACTAGTCATCAGGGACAAGACTGCAGATGACACCATATGCCCCTTTTCCCAGTTGTCACTTTTAATTCTGGGGGCCTTGTCTCAGAGCCCCTTCTGCACATGCATCCCCGGTACAGATGTGTGGTGTCTCCTAACAGCACAAGCCTCCCTGATGTGACACGTGTGTGCACGTGTGAGTATGTGCGTGTGCATGTGTTCTTGTGTGCATGCATGTGTGCTCCTGGGCGATGATGCTCCAGTGGCTCAGAGGATGTGGTGCAATCTCCAAGTTCATGCCAGACCTCCTGTACAAATCTGGGTGCTGACCAAGTTCTCTGGAACACCATTTGTCATTGCCACAGATCCATTTTTCCATTAGCATTCCAAGCCATTATTTGCCAGGGAAGACCCAGCCATTTTTCCTGTGGCTCTGAGTCACGTTGCTCTCCTGATGGGTTACATAACATCTTGAAAGTTAGTTGTAATAAATTTGGTAACTCCCTTGTCTCCCAGCTACCATTATGCTTTCACCTGTGTTCTGAATAGATTAAAGAATCTTCTTTCTTTCTTTCTTTTTTTGTAAAGGTTTGCATCAGAGACTGCATTTAAGTCTTCACAATTGATCTAAGCAGACAGCATCCTCAGACTGTGGCATAGGTTCCAAGACACTTCTCGCTCAGACCCTCAAGAAAACAGCAGGGCTGCAATTACTCATCCCCTTCAACTTGTCAAAAAGGAAACAGCTCAGGAGAGGAAGAGAGTTGTTACGTGAATTTCCATAAGATTGCAGACCGAGACTATTAGATGTCACTACTTCTCAAACATTGAGGGAAAAAACCTCCAACACCCTCTATCATTTCCCTGTGTAAATGTAACCTGCTCTGCTATTGATCCAACTCACTAAAGAAATTGTATTTAGTTGCTTAGAAAATTATAAAACCATCTACCAGCAAATACTGCACCAGTAATAGGGTTTGGTCTGTGACCTTGTGATTCTTGCTCCATACATTCTGCTGCAACTCAGTCTATAGACAAGTTAAGTAGGATGCGTGGAAGGAAACAGTCTTAATTAGTGGTTTAGTTCACTGCTTCAGGGAAAATAGTGTTTTCTTTTTGGAAGTTATTCTTCCCTACTTAGTGTTCTGTGTTTTCTGCCCTCTGCTCAGATATGCTAATTTGTTTCATATTGACCAATCAGAGCACTAGCTTCCCCTGGCCACGATGATTGGGTCAGAGATGGACACATGATCCAAGAAGGGCCAATCACGGTCTTCACTGGGATTCACACAAGGACACGAGGAAACAGAAGTTCTTTGTCCACCAGCCTTAGCAAACTGGGATGCTGTGAGTCCAAGGATTTGTCTCTTATTACCATGTAAAGAGGATTTATCTGGGAATGAAGCCAAGAAGAGGCAAGTGGAGCCGAGGGATGGAGGGAAGACACAGCCACGAGCAACTCCCATGAGCCCTGATTGCATCAGCCAACCCTGGATTAAAATCATCCAGAGAGCCCATTCTTGGACACTTTATGATGAAATCCAAACACAACTAACTCGACCTTTTATTAGCTTAGATCAAGTGAGATTCCTATCATTTGCAATTGAAAGAGATCTGAAAACATTTGTTATATGCCAGGAGATTGGCTAGATACCTTCTTCTCTGTATCTCTTTTAACCCTCACAGCATCCATGAGCACAGGACAACATCATTCCCATTGTACAGCTGTGGATACAGAGGTTGGGAGAGGAGTGAGTGCTCACTCAGTCCCTGTGGCTTGTGGGTAGCAGATCTGGCTTCACCCAGGTGGTCTGAGGTCTCTTTTTTCCCATTTCAGGGTCTCTCTAAGTCCTCACTATCTTCCAGTTTCATCTCAGAAAATCCAGCTAAGCGGTGCATGTTGTCAGCACAGGAAGGCTGTAAGGAAGTGGAAGTGAGGCTGCCAGAGAGGATGCGAAGTCTGCACCACACAGAAGAGAAACCAGCTTCCCTGCCAGACGTTCATGTATCAACAGTGAGTTTCCCCCTGGAACTTCTATCAGACTGCATTTTACATAAAAATTAATGTGTCCATTTCTTGGATCATGTGTCCATTCTCTTTTTAAATTTGATTGGGTAAGCCTTACAAAATGTGCCCCAAGGAATTGTCACGGTGAGAAGGTGAGGAAATCATTTGCAGGTAGAGGTCACTCCTGATTTCCTTCTACAACTGGATAGGACAGATGAGGATTAAATTCAATTAGGAAAGACAGTTTTCAGGGTTCCCTTTCCAGGAGCATAAATCACTACTCACTCAAATCTCTTGGAGAGATTAGCTATGGCTTTTTATGCCTATCCATTGTCAATTCTCTAGCATTTGTCCAGGAGATATTAATTTGGAAAAGGGAACTATTAAAATGATGGTGTATAAACACAAGCATCCAGGCTCCAACATTCAACCAAAGCTAGAAGGAAAGGGTGGTAGGAGCTCCCAGATTCTGAAATTGTTCTGTCTGCATCTTTAATACAGAAAGCTATATGGAAAGTAACCCATTTTAGGCACATAAAAGTGAGAATGATGATGGTTATTTCTGTAAACATCTTTTATGGTCTAGGAACTTGACATTAATTTTCCTAAAATCTAAAAAATGCTGTCAGTGTAAACATTATTAGAACATGAAGGATCAGAGAGGGGAAATAACTTTCCTGAAACCCTCAGAAAAGGAAGGAAGACGGGGTTCAACCCAAGATCTCTCTGATTCCAATATCTGATGTCTTTCTATCTTGCAATGTGACCTCTCTTTCCAAGCTCTACCCTACCCCGCCAAGCTCATTACTGAAAAGCTGATTGCTACACCCAGTCTGTATGCTAACCAGGACAATAATTGATTATCTGACCAGAAGGCCTCCCCGTGGATTTTATCAGCCCTCTGGATGTCAGGCCGAATTAAATCGTCCTGGCTGTCTGGTCAAAGCCAAAATCAAAGCCTGGGCTTTGTCTTTCTTCATTAACTAGTTGTTTGACCTTGAGAGTCTTTGTTCCTCTCTGGGCATCTGCTTCCTCAGCTGCTTCACAGGGCTGAGGAGACTCCAGTGAAATGACACTTGTCCTTAGTGCAGGACTCAGCTCACTGCATTGGAGAGTCTGAAACCACTTTTAGTATTTGACTGCTGACAGCCTATAAGTTTTATCTCTCCCCCTTCCCCTTTCCCTACTACATCCGAGCAAGCTGATAAGAAAGCCAGGGTGTCTTAAGTTTAAATCTTTGATCCAGTGAGAGTCTATCTTGGTTAATGGTGAAAGGTGTGGATCTAGTTTTAGTTTTCTACAGGTCGCCTGCCAGTTCACCCAGCACCATCTGGTAAAGTTTTTTCCCCCACTGAATATTTTTGATAGGCTTATCGAAGATCAAATGATGGTAAGTGCTGGGTTCATCTCTTGGTTTTCTATTCTGTTCCATACACATACCTCTCTGTTTTTATGCCAGTACCATGCTGTTTTGATCACTCTCGATTTATAGTATAGTCTGAGCTCTGGTAGTGTGATTTCTCCTGATTTGTTTTTATTTTTGAGTAATGTCTTGGCTATTTGAGGTTTTTTCTGATTCCATATAAAACAAAGTGTTATTTTTTCCAGGTCTTTAAAGTATGACAGTGGTGCTTAAATAGGGATTACATTAAAATTGTATATTGCTTTAGGTAGTATGGACATTTTAACAATGTTGATTCTTCCCAGCCATGAGCATGGCATGTTTTTCTATTTGTTAACATCTTCAGCTGTTTCTTTTCGTTGAGTTTCATAATTATCTTTATAGATTAGGTAAACTCCCAAAAACTTCATCTTCTTTGGCACTACTGTAAAAGGAATAGAGGCCTTGACTGTTTTTTTCAGCATGACTATTGTTGGTATATATAAAAGCTACAGATTTGAGAGTATTGATTTTGTAACCTGAGACGCTGCTGTATTCCTTGATCACTTCTAAGAGTTTTGTAGTTGAATCCCTGGTGTTTTCCTGGTACCCAATCATATCATCTGTGATTAGTGAAAATTTGATCTCTTCTGACCCTATGTGGATACCCTTGATCGCCTTTTCTTGCCTAATTGTGATGGCTAAGACTTCCATTACAATGTTGAAAAGCAGTGGAGACAATGGGCAACCTTGCCTGGTTCCTGATCTGAGTGGAAATGATTTCAATTTAACTCCATTCAATACGATATTGGCTGTGGGTTTGCTGTAGATGGCCTCTATCAGTGTAAGAAATGTCCTTTCTATACCTATTTTCTTAAGTGTTCAGATCATGAAAGGATGCTGGATATTATCAAAAGCTTTTTCTGCATCAATTGAGAGAATCATATGGTCTTTGTTTTTTATCATTTCTTTGTGTTAGGAACATGCCAATTTCAATCTTCTAGTTATTTTAAAGTATACTCAAACTTATTGTTGATTACAGTTACTTTGTTGTGCTTAGATGGCACTTTTTAAAAAAACAGCTTTGTTAAGTTAAAAGCTATTACTGTAACGGTAATGCATACAGTTAATGCTCACAGTTCAGTGGTTTTAGTGTATTCACAGAGTCGTATTGCCACTGCCATAATTGCATTCCAGTAACTCTTCATTCTAGAGAGAACCCTCATACCTCATTAGTGGTCCTCACTCCCTTCTCCCCCTGACCTGAGGCAGCCACTAATCTGCAGGCACCTCTGTCCTGCGGACTGGTGTGTCTGAGCGTTCTGCACAGTCCGTGTCCTCTGTGATGTCCCTTGCTGGCTCCTTTCACTCTGTGCAGTGTTAATGAGCTCACCTGTTCCGCAGCCACGCCCTTCTCATAGAGCGTCACGTTCTACTGGGCACGTAGGCTGCATCTTGTCTGCTCCTCAGTGCCTGTGATCTGCATGTTTCTACTGCGGGGTTTTATGAATAATTGTGCTATGAAAACTTCTGTACACGTTTTTATGTGGACACGTGTATTCACTTCTGACATAGTAACTCTGGCTAACTCCTGGAGACACTGCCAAACTGCTGTTTACAGAGGCTGTGCCACTTCCCCTTCCCACTGCAGCAGAGAGAGGTGTAGCCTCTGCACATTGTTGCCGACACCCATTTCTGTTGTCTCTGTGAGATTCCAGTCCCAGGGCATGCCGTGGGAGCTCCTGGTTTGCAACCCCTCGTAGCTAGAGATGCTGAGCATGTGTCTGTCCTCTCTGGAAAGAAGGCTGGGCGCAGTGGCTCAGCCTGGGTCCCAGCACTCTGAGGCCGAGGCAGGTAGCTCAGGTCTTCGAGACCAACCCGAGCAAGAGTGAGACCCTGTCTCGACTGGAAGTAGTAAAACTAGCTGGGCGTTGTGGTGGGCGCCCGTAGTCTTAGCTACTCGGGAGGCTTGAGCCCACGAGTTTGAGTCTGCTGTGATGACACCACAACACTCTACCCAGGTGACACAGTGAGACTCTGTGTCTCCCCCCCCCCCCCCAAACATGTCTATTCCAATATTTTCCCCATTTTTAAATAGGGTTGTATGTCTTTATAATCAAATTTTAAGTTCTTTATATATTCTAAATACCGTTCCTTATATATAATTTCCAAATAGCCATTTTCTGAGTTCTCTTTTCACTTTCTTAATGGTTTCCTTTGAAGCACAAAAGTTTTAAATTTGGAAGAAGTCCAATTTATCTTTCTCTTTTTATCACTTGAATTACTGGTTTTGGATCTAAGAAATCATTACCTAATCTAAGGTCAAAAAGATTTCCTCCTGCATTTTCTTGTAAGATCTTAGCAGCTTTAGCATTTAGAGTTTGTGTTTGTGCTGCCCTCTGCAGCAGTCTGTGGGTGTGAGGGGGGTCCTCCCCTCTCCCCCTGGCTCATCTAGAGTCCCTGGGTCACTCATCCAGAAGGCTGTTTCTTTCCCTTGGATGTCTTGGCTCTCCTGACGGAGCTCAGTTGTCCAAAAATGTTAGAGTTTACCTCTGAAGAGGCTCATTTCTGGTCACTGTCCCGGCAGCCTCATCAGCTGCTGTCCCGGTGAGGGCACCCCTCTCCTGCCCATGGTCATGCAGTGCCTTCCCAACAGCAGCCAGAAGCAGCATCCCAGGATGTAAACTCCTGAGCACAGTCCCCGTTCTCATGCTCTGACTGTGAGCTTCCTCCAAGCACTGAGACTGACCACATCTCATCCTTTGCTAGGCTTGGCAGCATTCCTGACTGCTCTGACTGGACCTTCTGGAGTGAAGGGGACATTTCAGTGAGATGCTACCATGCTGCCACTGTTGTTGCTACTGTTCTCGGTCACATTTCTCCTTCCTTCCACTACTCTTGCTGAAGGGTTCATCCTTCCTGACAGATGGCACACGCACATTTGGAGATCTGCATTTGGGCATCCTCTGTGCCATGGAAGATCTCAGCATGACCCCTCTTCAGATGGGTGGAAGTTTGTGCCATCTCCAGCCAGATTTAAGTGGGTGTTTGATATAAAATCCCCTGGGAAGGCCCGAGGACATTTGGTTACCTGCATTAAGTCCTCGAGAAATGTTTTATTTTGGCATTAGACTTTGGAAAAACTTTTAATTCTGAAACCTCTTATTTGGACATTTTACGATACCAACAGAACACTTTTAAATCGAGTTGTGCTGTGATCACTTTGTTGAATGAAAGAGCACTAACCTAGGAGGGGACCTACCGGTGTGTGGCAGCTGAGCCGTGTATGAGCTCTTCAGTGGTGAGACAATGTGAGGCATGGGTGAGCAGCACTGACAACAGATTGATCATGGAGAAGGAGACGTGGAGAAAGGAGGCTGTGGACTGGACTGGAAGACACCAGGGAATTCATGTGAATTTTGCTAGTTGTGATAATGGCATTGTGTTTTGGTAAGAAAATGTCCATGTTGTTTGCAGTGTGTACTAAACCCTACGGGGTGAAATGGCAGGTGGCTTTAAGATTAAAGTGCAGTGTCAAAAGGTCAGCAGAGTGAGCGGAGCAGAGTGCTGATAGTCTGTGGTCTGAGTGATGGGAATGTGGAGGTCACTGTGCTGTCCCTCTTCTAAAGCTTGAAAATATCCAGTTTTAAAACAGGTGTTAAGGCCCTAGAGTTGGGCTTCTAGAACATGTGTCTGTAGCGGAGTCCTTAGAGCGAGTGGCTGCAGTTGTCTTCTGCCAGCCGGGCAGCCACACATTGATCCTGTGCTGTATTTCTTAAGACCGTTTAGGTACATTCCCTTCCTCTTCTTTTCCTGCCTAGACATTATATAATGTGAAAGCTGAGATCTTACCCTCGTCGGGAATGGAGTACTGTAGGACAGGCTCCCTCTGCTCTTTGGAGGTATCAATCACACGGCTGTCGGACCTCTTGGAGGTGGATAAGGACGAGGCGCTGACGGAGTTCGAGGACTACTTCTCAACAAAGCTGATGTATGAAGGTGGGTTGGAACGTCTATAATATGCCCTATCTGAACAACGCGTAGTGTTCCTGGTCCAAAGCGAAAATATTCTAGAGTTAAGAGAGCTTGCTTTATTGTTGCATTATAAAACAGGGTCCTTAGCTCACCAGATGTCGAACTTGGTCATTGTGGCGTATTCATACTAAGTCTTTGCCTGGCAATTGCTGGGTTCAGTGCTGAGAAAACAGTCTGAGACACTGAAACACTGTTTCTCAGGGCTGATTAACATTTTAGAGATTCCCTTTCCTCTCTGCTTGTGATTCAGGAGTTTTCTGTTACTCTGAAGTAGAATTTATTTCCACTGCTCAACAGCCAGGGCGCTCCTGACCACGCCTCCCCACCCACACAGATGGGCTCCTCTCACTCCCCTTCTGTCCAGGGCCCTTTGCACCCTGCCTTCTCCAAAGCCTCTGATGCTTTAGCCTGGAATTCTCTTGAGGTTTTGGTTTGGGACTTTTTCTGCTCTAAAATGACTGAAGAGCCAAATATTTATGTATGTATGTATGTATGTATTTTAAAACAACACCAATAAATCTATCACATGACATTATTCATGAAAAATAACAATTTTCTAAAACAAAAATAATGGAAGGACGATTTTGTTTTGCAGGCTTTTAAATCTCTTTAATATCTAGCTTAATAGCAGGTTTCTGAATTTTTAAAACTGGTTTTCAGCATGTGACTCCATGCTCATACAGATTGGAGTTGGAAGAGGGAGGTAATAGCTGTGGGTAACCACAGCTGCTCTTCTTTATACTGTACCAAACTGTGACGAGTCGTGATGTCTGATGACAGGAATGGACGTGGACTCACGCCTTTGAGGGCTTTGGCCTCTCTGCATTTTGAGTGGGCCCTACCTTCTGTCATCTTGTAGCTGCGCATGTGGGTTCCATGTGGGGTACAGATCTTCCATATGTGAACACTTTCTGTTTGATAATGTCCAAATCCCCACCTGTGAAGCACACACTCATCTCTCAGGAAGGCCTTCGAGCATTGGGACCTTCTCAGGCTCACGGTGGCAAGTGCAGTTGTCCAAAATTATAATTTTTTGCTTAGAGTCTCAAATTGCAACATTGGCAGCAAATCCTCTTAGTGGTTTTCTTTGAGTGACAGGTGCACATCATTCATGTTCAACACAATGTCTACTACATACCCAGACTGGATAACCTCAGTTTGCCGGTCATTCTTTCAAGTGAGAGGATGTTCCGTGAAAACAGCACTTGTTCAGCATGGAGCACTGTGCAGGCACCTCCGTGAGCCTGCTGTTATGCTGCAGTGGGGACACAGAGAATATCACGTGGTGGTGGTATGCCTGTCATTCCAGCACTCTGGGAGGCTGAGGCAGGAGGATCACTTGAGCCCAGGAGTTGGAGGTTACAGTGAACTATGATCAGGACACTGCAATCCAGCCTGGGTGACAGACCAAGAACCTGCTTAAAAAAAAAAAAAAAAGATGATGATGATGATGAGTACAGATCGGAAATAGCCCAAATGTTCTTCAGCTGTAGAGTGGTTTAACACACTGGTAGTATTAGACCAGTGAACTGCTGAAAAATGCAGCACCTTGAATGGATTGTGAAGTGAAAACGCCAAGCCTGTCAGGTCGTGTGCCATACAATTCTATTCTGCATGGCATCCTCAAAATACCAACCTTGCAAAGAGGGAGAATGGGATGGTGGTGGCTGCTCAGGGGTAGAGGTGTGGGGCGGGCAGCAGGAGGCCACCTGTGGTGCGGGCAGCTCTGTGCCTGGTGGTTATAGGCATCTGCACGTGTGACATACCCCAATAGTGAGTGCCTGCCAGAAAGCTGGCGAGCCCCAGGTTAATTGTAGCCCCCACATCAGTTGCCTGTGCCAGGTGGGAGGGCAGTTGCGGGATGCTGGTGATGGCCTCTGTACTACTTTTGCAATTTCATGTAAGTCTGTAAACATTTTAAAATTAAAAAAAAGACATATATTCAAGATTTGAATTTAATACAATTAATTTTGAATGCTTCATGAGCATTTTTAAGTAAAACTGAGTTTTTTTACTGTGAGTTCGTGATGGTGAGGAGCGTGGTTAACGTAACTATGTGCAGAGTCTGGCATTACCTTCTTAACCACTGCTACACTTTCAGCACAGCCCTCTCCATGTCCTATAGTGCCACTTTTCTCCAAATTCCCTATCCTCGCCGGCAGAGCCTGCCTTCTGGGACCCACCCACCCCTTGTCTGCTGCTCATGGGTTTTGGTCACACACTCCCTAGGCTGTGGCATGGTATCCTCATCAGAGCTATGACCTCTTTGTGGGTCATCTGCTTCTTGCTGTCCTACTCACTTTCATCTCTCCAGAGTTAGTCCTTGTAAGTGCTCACTTGCTTGTTTGAATTGCCTTGAATTAAATGAAGGCTGAGTTTGAACAATGAGGGTCAGTAATAACATGCCATGTGCTAAGACTGCTGTCTCAGGAGGGGTACCACGTGCTGTACACCCCTCTCTCCATCCTGAGAAAGCAGCTTCTCGGGTCAGTGGTACTCTCATCTCCCTGCAGGGAAGCCAGGCCTGGAGGCCCCAAGGGCCTTGCCTGGGCAGTAGGGTTGGGATTCAAACCGTTAGGTCTTTGGTGACACAACTTACTCTGCACTGCTACCCATCTCTCATTTAATAGCCAAATAAACCATTATTATTATTATTTTTGAGACAGAGTCTCACTTTGTCACCCTGGGTAGTGTGCCATGGCACAGAAACCTCAGTCTTGGGCTCAAGCGATTCTCTTTCCTCAGCCTCCCGAGTAGCTGGGACCACAAGTGCTGCCACAATGCCTGGCTCTTTTTAGAGATGGGGTCTCATTGCTCAGGCAGGTCTCAGGTCGAACACCTGAGCTCAAGCAGTCCACCTGCCTCTGCCTCCCAGAGTGCTGGGATTACAGGCATGAGCCACTATCCCTGGCCATACATGTAGTAACTATACTTTTGAAGAATGGCACACAAAATTTTCAAAGAGACTTCAAATCAAGATTAAATTATTTTTCGTTTATTAACTTCAGAGAAAAATATAGTTTTCCATACACATCCAACATGATTCAGTCTAAACAGGACCTGATGAAATGTTGGACTAAAAGAAATATGCGTCTTATTTATTAAAACATAAGGGTTTTATCTTAAGGCTCAGTTGCAAGACATTGAGATACATATTCAGCAATTTGGGATTCTCTACTATGGAGTGTCTTGGGGTTGGTTAATCATGGTTCTTATTTTAATATGACTCCTGAATGGTGAACACAGTTGCTTCCTCTTTGTTGCAGTGGTCGACAACAGTAGCAACTGGGCAGTCTGCGGGAAAAGTTGTGGTGTCATCTCCATGCCAGTCGCTGCTCAGGCCACCCACAGAGTCCACATGGAGGTGTTGCCTCTCTTTGCGGGGTACCTCCCTTTGCCTGATGTCAGGCTGTTTAAGTACCTCCCCCATCATTCTGCACACTCCTCTCAACTGGATGCTGGTAAGGATGTTTTAAGAAAAAGTAGAAATTCATATTTGAGTAGGAGCTCCCTTTATCTGAAGCGATGACAAACTAATGTCAGAGCAGGCTTGAGAAAGAATTGCATGTTTTTAGTGTAAGCAGAAATAAACACCAAAGCTGAGTGTTGGATGGGAAGGTCCATCCTCCCCGTGCATGGGATCTCTGGAAAGGGAACTGCCTCAGTGGTGTCTCCTACGCTTTGAAGTGAGCCTAGCCTGGCTTTGCCTTTCTCCAGGTTGGTGTTGTGGCTTGGTTCTGACATGCTGTGTGTTTTATAGATAGCTGGATAGAAAATGACAGCCTGTCAGTGGACAAGCATGGGGACGAGCAGCTGGACAGCAGCAGTGTGAAGAGCAGGGGGAGCACGCACTCGGCATCCAGCAGCGAGCACAAAGGCCTGCCCATGCCCCGCCTGCAGGCGCTGCCGGCTGGCCAGGTCTTCAACTCCAGCACTGGCATGCAAGTCCTGGTCATCCCCAGCCAAGACGACCATGTCTTGGAAGTCAATGTTACATGACAGCGCCTGGGGAGCAGACGCCACTGCCCAGCTGTGATTGTGCTCTGAGGGAAGGTGATGGATTCTCCTCTCTTCAGGCTCTAGCCAGACTCCCAGTGACCCTGTCTGGCCACCAGGCCTCAGAGAATGTCACTGCACAGCTGCTCCGCTGAGTTCTCCTTACTCTTGTGTTGTCTGTGATGTAAGATGACTTACTTTCTCACCCCATCCCCATGTTGGTATCTGCACTATCTGCTCAGCGCCTGGCTTCCTTCTGCTCACTCATTGCTCGTAAAAGGTCCTCATCCACCGTCCCTCCTCTGAGCAGCCTGCCGCCTGCTGGCGCTTCCTGGAGGCCACTTGTCTTCCAGGTGGACACTCAGCAGGCCTTGCAGTCCTCTCTGAGACATATGTGTGCCTTTCTGGTCACACGGCTGCCCAATTTCTAGACCAGGGTGTATTTGTGTGTTTCCTAAGGGGTAAAACACAATCCTTTACCCCATTATCATCTAATTGTGCTTTTCTAGAATAACACCTAGGAGGGGTAGGGGTGGGAGGGGGGTGAAGAGGGAACATAACCCCTTCTGTGCCTTGGGATGCCAGGGCGAGGCGGACCTGGAGGTCCATCCGCTGGAGCAAGGAAAGGTACTTAGGAAAGACTTAGACCAGAGCTTGGGGAACAGCTTGCATTGAACTCATGCAGGATAAATGTTTCTGGACCCCATAATGTTGATTGATTATCTCATGCACTCAGAAGTAAACTATATATTTAATTTAATTCTCATTATATATGTGGGGGTTACTATGTTGTTTTTCTCTTATCTTTAAAGTCTTTCCATGTAATTGTAGCTATATAATCAATATTTTATTTGCACCTTAATTCTTAGAAATTAAAATGTTCCATTTAAAATGAAGATGGGGGGGTCCTCTCAGTGTTTTCCAGTCTGGTTGCCGTGTAGGCCTCATGTCCTAGAATAACTTCTGCTGGGCCACTCAGTTTCAGTCATGTAGTTCCAATGGATTAATTTGCTTTTGGTTGTAAATTTAATTGTACATATAGTTGATTTATTATTTTTAAAAATACAGACTAACTGATATAATGTTTATGTATAAGTTGCACCAAAAATCAAGTTCAGAAATAAATGTGAGTTTGTTTTTACTGGTATGAAAGTCACAGCTTGTAAATAAGTGTTGTATGTATTAAACCTTTTCCAGCTTCCAAAGCAATGTATTTTTGTACATATGAAATAGAGTACCCTTAATTCACTGGGAAAGTGAGCTTCGAATTGAACTTGACAAGATTAATTTAAGTGGACACGGTCAGGCCCCCCAGAGGGTGGGCTACAAAGAGGAGAAGGAGCCTCCTTGGCTGGTTCCTGTGAAGGCTGCACTCCCGGGGCTGCAGGGCGGGTGCAGGTCTGGAGCCCTCATTTCCAGTGTTCTTCATGCTGTCTTTCACCCACTCAGTAAATAAAGGTTGTATGACCTTCCTCCGGGGTCTTTTTCATTTGTAGAAATGGAAGAAACATGTAAAGAAGATTCAATGTTTAATTTAACTTTCAGAAATCATCTTCCTTATATGCAGTTTAAATCTAACAAACTTGATCAAACCAGTTAGCAAATTAGAACTTCACAATCTAATGATAGTTTAGTTTCTCTAAGATAAGGGTTTTTAAAATAAAAATTGATGATTGCCCTACAGATCTGCCAAGTGCTGTGAATGAGAAGATGGTTGGGATTTGAGCTGTCAGAAAAACCTCTAATCAATAGATTCTCAACCTTCCTAATGCCGTGGCCCTTTAAAACAGTTCCTGTGGGTCGCGACCCACAGGTTGAGAACCACTGCTCTAATCCATGTTGTCAGCCAAGAGGACATACCTTTCCTCAATGGGTAATCACACCTTTCTCCCCTTCTAAAGGGGGATGTGGTTAAACGTTCAGTTTATTACTCTTTGATTTTCTTTTATCTGGAGCAGTGGTTCTCAACCTATGGGTCACGACCCCTTTGTAACAATGAACATACATCCTGCATCTCAGACATTTACATTACGATTCATAACAGCAGCAAAATTATAGTTATGAAATAGCAATGAAAATAATTTATGGTTGGGGGTCACCACAACATGAGGAACTGTATTAAAGGGCCACGGCATTCGGAAGGTTGAGACCCACTGATCTGGAGTCCATGTCCAGGATGAAATTTTCTAATTACATATATATTAAAATTTAGAAGAAGAAAAAGGAGAAATCCAAAGTGTTTGTGGTGGTTTCTTATTGTCGGGAAATTGAAATAGAATTTGGCACAAAACCTTTTTTCCCTACTCCCCCAAAATATCTTTTGCAAACTAAGTTACACAAGTGCTTTTCCCTTTTTAAAAGATAAAATGTCCCCCCAAATTTTGTCATTGGTTTTCTTTATATTCATACGACTAACTAAAAGGCTGTAATTGGGTTTTTATTGTTTACTAACCATTTTAAACAAACAAAGTTTTATGTGTTTGAGGCAAGGTGGTTTTGTTGATAAAGAAGTGGCAGCTGTTAAAATACTTGTGCAGCCAGGTATGCAATGTGTGCATATCTAAAGAGCAAAGAGTGTGCGGCTACTCTACAGCATCTGTGGAACGTGTAAATACTAGCCAATGGAAAAGAAAATGAGTTAAAATTTTTGTGAATTTCATGGGGTCCCCTATGATTGGAAAAATTATAACTCTACTGATTTAAATGTGGACATTATTGTATTTAATTTGAAAATGACTTGTACTTACAGTTTCATTGTCAGCGCAGCCTAGAGAAGATCTGGTTACTGTATTTATAGTAAGTCTTGGTGAGGACAGATATCCCATTAAGTTAGTAAACAAAATATACACAAGGCTTCTATTCAGTTTTTCTGTAATGTTTACAGATGAAGTTAAGGCCAGGCAAGGCAGCTCACGCCTGTAATCCTAGCATTGTGGGAGGCTGAGGCAGGTGGATCACCTGAGCTCAGGAGACCAGCCTAAGCAAAAGTGAGACCCATCTCTATTAAAAATAGAAAAACTAGCTGGGCCTCAGGTGGAGACCTGTAGTCCCAGCTACTGGGGAGGCTGAGGCAAGAGGATCGCTTGAACCCAAGAGTTTGAGGTTGCTGTGAGCTGTGACACCATGGCACTCTCTCTACCCAGGGTGACAGAGACTCTGTCTGAAAATTAATTAAAATGAAGTTAAACACTCCATGTTTGTACATAAAATTAAAACTTATACCACTTTTTATAAAAGAACTGGACTGATGTACGTTTACTTTCACCTGTGATCTTTAAAGTAAATCCTACATGATTTTAAATTTTATTCTTCATGGCAGTGCCCCTTTTTCTTAATTTATTCACCTTACATGTCAGGCTGTGAGACGGGTAAACATCACTCATACATTTTGGTGGGATTCTGTAACTGGAAAAGGTGACAAGTTGGTGACTTTGATGCTGCAAGTATTCCATTTTCATGTTTAATATAAGAAGTCTTTGCACATAATTCTGTAATATACTGTTAAAACTAAAACCACTGTATTAAGACTGTAAATGTAAGCATTATAATGCTGAAAATACACATTTTAAGAAAAAACAACTGCTTTGAACTTGATTCTTTTGCTGTGGCTCGGTGTGAAAACTGAGTGTGTAATGTTAAGATGCCATAATTCTCACTCCTGAGGCAGAGATTACTTACTTTTTGGGGAGCACGAGGGATTTTTTTTTCATGATTCCTTACCCAGTAGCTCACAAGAACTAAACATGTGCGTTTTCAGGGCTTTCAGGTCTTGGGACGCTCCATTTGCCTGCTTAGCGGTGACAAGGTTTGACGACTGCGGGGCAGGGAGCGGGCCCTGGGCTTCGGTGGCCCGGCCCGCAGTTCTCCAAGAAACTCTGGTTTTCAGTTTCTTTCAGACTCTGCTTGTTTCGGTTTCCTTTCGATGCCTTCAGGAGCTATTAAAGAAGCAGACGTCAGGGCGGTCTAGGGGAAGACCGTCCGAGCGACCGGACCCTCCACCCTCCTCGGTGTATGGGGAGTCCGGCGCGTAACCACCGGAGCTAGCCGCACCACTCGGCCGCAGCCAGGCGCGCGTGCGCGGCCGCGGGCGGGGGGGGGGGGGAGGGGGCGGACCTTCGTACTCAGGCTCCGCCTCGGGGCGTGACCAGTTGGGCGGGCCTTCGTGCTCAGGCTCCGCCTCGGGCGTTATTGGAGTGGGTGGGCCCTGTGCTCAGACTCCACCTCGCGGCCCGATAAGTGTGCTGCCGCTAGTTGGGGCTATAGGGGGCGCTGTGGGCGCAGGCGGCACAGTCTCGTCCCGGAAGTGTACTCCTTGGGTGCCGTTGTGTGGCCTGCCCCGGAAGTGCGGGCTGCAGGAGCCCGTGCGCAGCTCGCCCCGGAGGTGTTTCTGTCTGCGGTTCGCGTGCGGCAGCTGCGATGAAATTCTCGTACCGGGTGAGCGCGGTGCGGGGGAGGGTGCGGTCGGTTTGGGCTCCTGGTTTAGCGGTCCGAGGCCTCTGCCCGCCGACTCACTGGCCGGCGGGGGCGGACTAGGCGAGCGAGCGGCGGTCATCATGGTTCTTTCTCGTGGGACCTGGGCGCGTGCGGGGCGCTGGGCACCGGCGGGCTAGGCTGGGGGAGGTTCCAGGGGCCGGGTCAGGGCCCCGAGGGTTCCTCAGTGGGCCGAGATACCTGGCGAGGGCAGGGCCTCTAACCTCAGGCGGTCCAGCCTGCTGGGAGGGGTCGGCGGCGTTCGGGCTCAGGTCTGGCCTTGGGTAAGATGGGCAGAGAGGAGAGCAGGGGAAGGAGCTAGACCTCGGACCTCAGCCCCTGCAAACTCAGAGCAGCGAGGCAGCGGGAATCTTTGGTGTGACCTCTTAACTCCCGAGGCCGGCAAGGCGACCTTCGTGGGTAAGTGATGGGGGCTTGAGACCTGGCTGGGACTGTAGTCCCAGATGTGAAGTGAGGAGAGGACCGGTGAGACTAACGAGGTGGAGGGAGTGTTAGGGCGGACCTGGGACTCTCAGAAGCACCGAGTGGCTTGTCCTGGAAAGGCTGGTGCTTTGCATGTCCCATCGCCCTTCCAGGCAGTTCTTCTCTCTGTGGGGTCTCAGCCTCTAGGCTGCACCATCAGCTCCGCTGTGGAGTCCAGCTGGGTCTTAGACCTATCCTGGCCAGAGCTGAACGCCGTACTGGCCCCAGAAAGTGCTTCTGTCTTGTGTCACCATCCTGGTGAAGGCACTATCACAGGCCCAACACCAAACTAGAAATCGAATCCAATTCCTCAGGGCTTGTACCTCATCCACTCCGCAGTGAATAAAGTCTCTTTGGGCCTCTGCTTAAATCCCTTCTCAGCTCCTCCCTGAGGGGGGTCCTGCCCCAACTTCACCTGACAAAGGCTTCCCCAGTGCTCACAGGTGCCTCTTACCCACTTTGTGGGAGCTTGAGGCTCCCTGGGCTCTGTGAGTCCCCTGAGGATTGAGCTCATTTCTTCCTCTCTGGCCTAGGAAATGTCCCAGAGGATGGCTAGAGGGTCCCCAGGGAAGAATGGGGACTCCCAAGTGAGTGCTTTTTGCCTAGATGCCTCACTTACCCTTTTCTGGGAGTTGAAACTATGTGTGTGGGTGGGGAGGACGGGAGGGGGGGTTGGTTTTATTTTTTTAGAGAGAGTCAGCCTCACTTTGTCAGCCTCGGTAGGGTGCTGTGGCGCCACAGCTCACAACAACATCAAACTCTTGGGCTCAAGTGATTGTCTTGCCTTAGCCTCCCGAGTAGCTGGGACTATAGGTGCCTGGCACAATGCCCAGGCTAGTTTTGGAGATGAGGTCTTGCTCTGACTCCGGCTGGTCTCGAACTCTTGAGCTCAGGTAGTCCACCTACCTCGGTCTCCTAGAGTGCTAAGATTACAGGCATAAGCCACCATGCCTGGCCTTGAGACTCTGTTTTAAGACAACTTTGTTTTCTTTTCAGTTTTCAAATTTGCTGGGTACAGTTTATCGGCGTGGAAACTTGAATTTTACATGTGATGGAAATTCAGTTATCAGTCCTGTGGGAAATAGAGTCACTGTATTTGATCTAAAAAAGTAAGTATACTAAAGTGATAGTAATAGTGGTAATCACTATGGATATTCTGAAGTACCATGTGAAAGCTGACAGGGTCTTTTCTCACCTAGTAATTAAGACACCTGAGAGGGCTACAGGTCAGTGTGGAACTGGCGGCCTGTGCCCAGTTCTTCATCCTAGGACCTCGGCAACACCCCATGCATCTAGCTCATTTGCGTTATCCTTAAAGGTAAAATCGTGTGGCATTTGGCTTTTACTTAGGGAGGGGCCGATCTCTCCTGTGTGGACATAGGACAATGAGCAGAAGTTGTGGTCCAGGGTTGGCACTTCCCCGACTGGGGAAGGCCCTTGAGGGCCGAGACCAGGTGTGCCGGAAGCTGCCCTAGACACCGGCTTGGGAGCCTCAGCAATAACACCAGCAGGCCCAAAGCTTCTGGTTTTGCAGCTGGAAATCAATTTTGGCTCCTCACATTTAGCGCTTTTTTATAATGAAGCACATAGTTCCCTTCTTGTCTTCTCAAGGGTAAGGACTCCTTCCCAGACTTGTTGGAAAACGTGGGCTGACCCTTCCTTCCTGTAGGCTGGATGAAGTCTCTATGTTGCAAAGGCTGCCTGGCCTTCCTCCGTAGTTCCCTCCACCCCACCCCAAGCCCGGCAGCCAGGCCCCTTGGTTTCCCTGTCTGGAAGGCAAGACAGCAGTAGCAGCTGCTCTGCAGCTTCCCTGTGAGGTTGGCTGTTGTGGGGTCACTATTATCACTTTGTTTAAAGACAATATTTAACAGTTCTTTAGAATAACAACCACATGTCCACTGAAGAAAATTTGGAAAATTTTCCAAATGAAAATTGTCCAAAGAAAAATGTAGTTGGCCACCTCTTTATACTGACCACCTCCTTAAGTTGGCCTAATTTTCTTAGATGGAACATGCACCAGGGGAAGTTCCTCATGGTGACCACCTCTGTGTGTCAATCAGTTTGTTATAGTCCCTTGGGTCAGCATCAGAAATTTCACTGTACTAGTGAAATTAGGACCTAGTTCTTGACATTTAGAGGTTTTATTGTGTTTCACAGATACTGTGTTTTATGTCAAACAAGTCTTATCCACTTTCCAACAGCACGTGCTCACTTTGTCTCTGTTCCATTTTGGTAATTCTTATAATATTTCAGACTTTTTTTTTTTTTTTTTAAGACAGAGCCTCAAGCTGTCACCCTAGATAGAGTGCTGTGGCATCATAGCTCACAGCAACCTCTAATTCCTGGGTTCAAGCGAGTCTCCTGCCTCTGCCTCCCAAGTAACTGGGACTACAGGCGCCCGCCGCAACACCTGGCCATTTTTTGGTTGCAGCCGTCATTATTGTTTGGTGGGCCCGGGCTGGATTCGAACCCACCAGCTCAGGTGTACGCGGCTGGCGCCTTAGCCTGTTGAGCCACAGGCATCGAGCCCTTCTTTTTTTTCTTTTTTTTTTTGATGGAGACAGAGTCTCACTCACTGTGTGCTCTGGTAGAGTGCCCTAGTGTCACAGCTCGCAGCAACCCCAAACTCCTGGTCTCAAGCAGTCCTCTTGCCTCAGCCTCCTGAGTAATTGGGATTACTGGTGCCTACCACATGACCCTGCTACAGACTTTTTTTTTTTAACACTATCAGTTATGGTAATTTTTGATCAGGGAGCTTTGGTGTTACCATTATAATTATTCTGAGGCACCACAAACCACACATAAGATGGCAAACTTAATTATCTATAAACTGTCCATTCCTTCATCTTTCTCTCCCTCTCCTGGGCCTCCCTGCCCCCTTAGACAACAATATTTAAATTAGGCCAATTAATAACCTCATAATGAGCTTTAGATGTTCAAGTGAAAGGAAGAGTTGCCTGTGTCTCACTTTAAATCCAAAGCTAGAAGTGATCACGCTTAGTGAGGAAGGCACTTCAGAAGCTGAGGTGGACTGAAAGCTGGGTTTCCTGCCCTGAACATTCAGCCAAATTATGACAGCAAAGGAAATTATAGGTGCTTCAGTGAAACATGAGTAAGGAAGTGAAATAAACTTATTACTGGTGGGTAAAGTTTTACTGGTCTGGACAGAAGATGGACCAAGCCACAGTGTTCCTTCAAGCTAAAGGCCAATTCAGAGGAAAGCTCTGACTCTCTTTAATTATATGAAGGCTCACAGAGGTGAGGAAGCTGCAGAATAAAAGTCTGAAGCCAGCAGCAGTTGGTTCTTGAGGGTTTTTTTTTCTTCGATAGAGTGCCGTAGTGTCATCACAGCTCACTGCAGCCTCAAATTGCTGGGCTCAAGAGATTCTCCTGTCTTAGCCTCTCGAGTAGCTGAGACTTCAGGCACTTGCCACCATGCCTGGCTTATTTTTTTTTTTCATTTTTTTGTAGATATAGGGGTCTGACTATTTTACTCAGGCTGGTCTCACTCCTGACCTTAAGTGATCCTCCTGGCTTAGCCTCCCACAGTGCTGGGATTACAGGCATGAACACCTCATCCAGCCTCTATTTGTTCAGAAACAGTTCTACATAGATGTGCTGTCCTTGTGTGAAAATAGTTTCTATTGTTGGATGTTGTCTCTGTTTTTTTGACATTATTCTTGGGATAAAGTCTTGGAAGCAAAATTTATGAATACAAAGCCCATTTTAAAGACTTTTGACATGTTTTGCCAGATTTCTCTCAGGGATGATGTCCTTTCCTTTTCTTTGGGGGAGTTAGCATTGAGAGATGAGCTCCAGCTCACAGGGTGCAGTGGGCCTGGAGGGTGCTGTGTGGGAAGGATAGGCTGCTGGTCCCAGGCCAGCCCTGTCCTTTTGTCTTGTGGCTCAGGGACCGCGTGTGTACTATGGTTTTTTATTTTTCTTAGCAACAAATCAGACACGCTGCCCCTGGCCACTCGGTACAACATCAAATGTGTGGGGCTGTCTCCAGACGGCCACCTCGCCATCATCGTCGATGAAGGTGCTCGCCCCTGGTCAGGGTGGGAGGGTGAGGGGGCGGGGAGAGGACTGGCTTGGAGGCCCCAGGGCGGCAGTATAGTGCCGACATGTTCATTCCCCCTTTGGCTTCCGTATGGGGATAAGGGCATGCCCAGGTGAAGTTGCGTCCTCCCTGCACTGTATACGGTTAGCATTACCTAGCAGGCCCTCTGGTGGGCTTCCTAGAGGCTTGGTAGCCTAGAGTGGATGCCTGCTGGAGAGGCCGGTATGCTGCGCCTTGGGTGATCAGGGCTGCATGGTTGTCACCTCTGGCCTGCAGGGGGCAGCGCGGTGCTGGTCAGCTTGGCATGCAGGTCCGTGCTACACCACTTTCACTTCAAGGGCTCTGTGCACAGCATCTCCTTCTCCCCCGATGGCAGGTATGTGGGGTTTGCTTGGGCCAAAAGAGGCCTGGTGAGCAGCTGCCTTGAGGCTGACCTCCCAGCTTCTCCCAGTGGGACTCAGGGTGGTTATATTGGGAGCAGGGGCCGGCCTCTCTGGTACTGGTGGCCTCCTTTCCAGAGTAGAAGACCTGGTGTGGCCTGGGTACCCTTGGCATCTGTTTCTCCCATCCTCTCTCTCTTTCTCTGTTCCTTGGCCCCTGTCCTACAGCAGAGGTGGGGCTCAGGGCAGTCCAGGTGGCCCCAGGCTGAGCTGGCATCTGCAGGCTCTGCAGTGGTCCTAGGGCTGTTGCTGGTCTTGAATATCGACTCTGGTCTGCTTTCTTTGGTAGAAAATTTGTTGTTACAAAGGGCAACATTGCTCAGATGTACCATGCCCCTGGGAAGAAGCGAGAATTCAACGCATTTGTTTTGGATAAAACGTACTTTGGGCCATATGATGAGACCACATGCATTGACTGGACCGATGACTCCAGGTAGGGTCTGGCACAGTGGGCATGGTCTGAGGGCTGTCTTTCATCTGTCCATCCCGAGAAAACAATGGGTCCCTGCTTTGGGGCCTGAAGTTTCCTTTGGAAATATCTCAGCCTCGTTTGTATGTGGCCATTTTGGACCTGGTTGGCTGGTTCTGGGGTAGGTCTGCACTGTGCTGATGTTTGTCACTGGAAACCAGAAAACAAAGCCTGGACCTGGATGGGAGATGAGAATCATCACCAGTGAGGCTGGTGTGGTTGGTCCAGAGAGGCGTGAGCATGTGGAGGATTGTGTCCCCCATAAGAGCACTGCCCCATAGCTGGCCCTGTCCCCTATGGCAGTGGTCCCCAAACTTTTGGGCTCCCAAGACTAGTTTCATGGGAGATGATTTGTACAGATGTGGGAAAGGTCAAGTTCAGGCAGTGATGCATGAGTGCTAGGAAGTGGCTGTAAACAGAGATGAAGCTGAAGCTTTGCTCACCTCTTGCTGTGTGTCCAGGTTACTGCTAAGTGTGGTGGAAGACGATTTTTCTTGGGAGGAGGGTCTTGGAGCTCTGCGGCCCCAGTTCCTAACAGTCCTACAGGGCCTTCAGGCTGAGGCCCCAAAGCACTTGCAGAGTTGCTGGTTTTCTGTCAGCCATTCTTCAGCCTGCTGTGCACACTACATGCAGGGAGTCGGGCTGACGGTGGCACAGCGGCCCCTGGGACCAGCCTTGCTCACACGCCTCTTGACCACTACTGGGCCTGGGTGCAGCCCCACACTGTGTCTGGTTTATCAGCATCCTAAGGGCAAGTCTGAGCAGGCACACCATGTGGCCCATCCAGCCTGCCTCTTCACTAGCCTGAGTCCCATCCTCTTGACTCGGCACCACGAATACAATGTGCTGTGGCTGAGGTCTCAAGCTGAAGAGACCTGATGGGTAATACGGCTCATGTCCCACTATAGGGAGGCAAGCTAGGGCCAGTGGGTCACTCTGGGACGTCATCCCTTTCCTTGGCAGCCTCCCAACACTTCCCTGTAGGCCTACCCAGGGGTAAAAGGATCTCTGTGCCTCGCCCTAGAGAGCAGATGCTGGTTGTGTCGCCATGGACAAGCCCCAAGCAGGTGCTGTCATTTCAGGTGCTTTGTGGTCGGGAGCAAGGACATGTCCACCTGGGTGTTTGGAGCTGAGCGCTGGGACAACCTCATCTACTATGCGCTAGGAGGGCACAAGGATGCCATTGTAGCCTGCTTCTTTGAATCCAGCAGCCTGGACGTACGTCCCAGTGCCCCAATCTCTAGCCCACTGGCCCTCACATGTGAGGAGTCAGGGAAGTCCTCTGAAGCCTGGGGGTGAGACTATAGGTCCCTTCTTCCCTATGCGCCCTGGAGGCCACTCCCGGGTTGCTGGGAGTGGGGAGGCTGGGACTCAGGGTATCTTACGCTGCCCATTAGAATTGCTTCTTCCCAGTCCAGAGGGACTTTTAGGATAATAGGGGCCTGGTAGATCAGCTGCAGAGGGCTCCAGGGGGTGGCAGACTGTGGCTGGCAGGGGCCAGGCTGACCTGTGTTTCCCTTTGCAGCTGTATTCACTCAGCCAAGATGGAGTCCTGTGCGTGTGGCAGTGTGACACAGCCCCCGAGGACCTAAAGCTGAAAGCTCCCTCGGGTTGGAAGGCTGACCTGCTGCAGCGGGAGGAGGAGGAGGAGGAGGAAGAGGAGGACAGGGACAGAGAAACCACTGTCCAGGGGAAAGCCACACCAGCTGAGGAGGAGAAGAAAGGGAAAGTGAAGTACTCGAGGCTGGCCAAGTAGGTCCTCCTCTGAGAAGGCAGTGGTAGTGGTGGGGGAGGGGGCTTGGTGTGCTGCTCCTGTGAGGGTCTCCTGCCCTCAGAGGAAAGGGGTCCAATTCTGGGGTCTCTGGGTCCAGGTTTGAGAACCCTTGGTGCATGGGTATTGCACCAGCCAGGAACCCAGAGACCCACTGTGGGTCTGTCTGCCCAGCAGTGCAGGGGCCAGGGAGGCATTGGGGTACTTGGTGACAGAAATGGGTAGCACCTATTTTCCACCAGCTCCTGTGGTGTTTGGTATGGGTGAGAGTCCCTTGGCCTCAAGGGGGACATAGAGCGGGCACTATTGCCATGACAGTGTGAGGAGTGGGGGGAGCACTGAGAGGGACGTTCAGGGAGAGTGGAGGGAGAGGGCAGGGGTACATGGGGCCGAGAAGGGTGGGCTCTAGGAATCCTACTTCGGAGGGGACCCAAGCCTTGGAGAAGGGCTGGATGGAAGGAAGGGAGCCCAGGCAGCCAGAGTGGGCTAGATTTGGGGTGTGCCAGGGCTAGCAGACATAATGGGAGGCTGGTGTGAGGGTGGTCAGTCCTGAGTTCAAGGAGTCACAAGGGTCAGTTGGGCCCTAGTGGGAGGAGAGTGTTTTAGGTGAGAGCCCCGGTGCCCACCTGCAGCGTTCTGAGAGGCCAGTGCCACATGCAGCGTTCTGAGAGGCCAGTGCCCACCTGCAGTGTTCTGGTCAGAGTCAGTCCTTGAACAGGAATCGAAGAGGCCCCCTGAGAGGGCAGCTGGACAGGTTCCAGGAAGAGGGAGTGCTTGCCACTTTGATTAGTGGAGAGAGGTCATACTTGTTCAAGAGGGACTGGGACTTGAGAAGGAAGAAAGGACCAGGGCAGAAGGTTGCTCAGAAGGAGGCTGGGGGAGGACACTCCAGCGGGTTTAAAGGTGGAGGTGCTGTCAGGGTCACTGCCATCTGCTGATGGGAACCCAGGGTCCACTAGAGGAGGATGCAGGGAGTTGTGGGATCTGGCAGGGCCCTGGGCTCTCCTGATGGTGCTGCCCCATCCTGTCCCTACAGGCCTTGCTCCCTCCACATACCCGGAGGGCCTCTGGCTTAGGGTCAGTGGGTGGGGTGGAGACCCTCTGAGGTATCTTGTGGTCCTTAGCTTGAGACTGAGCAGTGTGTGCAGGCCTGGAGCAAGGGGGCCAGCGGCAGGTGCTATCTGGGGGGACCTGGGTACCTGGCCTGGTGCCTGGAGCTGCAGCCTGTGTCCAGTGTCTAGACTCAGATGAGCAGAGGGGGCGAGCCTGGCTCTGCTCCCTTCCATGGCTCTTACATCTTCCCATTAATTTAGATACTTCTTTAATAAAGAAGGAGATTTTAACAACCTGACAGCTGCGGCCTATCACAAGAAGATTCACCTCTTAGTCACAGGTTTTGCTTCTGGTGTCTTCCATCTTCACGAGCTCCCTGAGTTCAACCTCATCCATTCCCTGAGGTGAGCCTCTGCTGTGGGGTGTGGATTCTACTCACTTGCTCAGCTCAGAGGCGGGTGGGTGGAGGACTGAGCCACTGGGACACTGGTTCTGGGCCGTGTGACTGTTGATTAGTGTAAAATTTGGTGCTGCTGCCCTTGTGGGGGTCACATCAAGTTGTGGTCTCAGGTGGATCATGTCCTTTTGATTTGTGTGTTCTTTTATCTTACATTCTTTTATCTTTGGAATCAGAGGGAATCAAAATGCTGGCTTCATGAAATCTTGAAGCTTCGTGTTTTTAAGTGCAGGACATGAGTGGGATATCCAAGGGGTGGGGGTGTCGCAGACTGTCTTGCATGGGCCGGGGGGCCGGCTGCTCCTGCTCACGAGCTGGCCTTGTCAACAGCATCTCAGATCAGAGGATCTCCTCAGTCGCCATCAACAGCTCTGGGGACTGGATCGCCTTTGGCTGCTCAGGTTTGTCATGGTGCCCAGGATAGGACTCCTTGAGAGAGCCTGCCTGAGGCCGCACCTCGGGGCAGTGACCTGGGCTGCTGCTGCCAGAACAGACCCTGAGGCCCACTGGTGCCGAGCCTGAGACAATGCTTGCTAGCCTACACACCCAGAGCCCAGCTGCTGCCCCCAGAGTGTCACCTTCTCAGGGCCTAGTCCAGGTGGACCCGGGCAGGCTTGCTGGTGGCTTACAGGACAGTTGTTGCTGTGAGCCTTGAGTCCTGTTGTTACATGAGCTTCAGTCTCTGTCAGTTCCCTGAGTGAGCACTCGGTTTCGGTCTCTGCACATCTGTCCTCAGACCTGAGCCTGTATTGCAGCTGTCTGCCTGGGCAGCCTCTTGGCCCTTGGACCCTCCCTCAAAAGCACCAGGTCACAGCATCTGTCTCGGCTGTGGCGGGCAGCCCCACTGTTGGCTTGGGCAGGTCCCAAGGACAGGCTGGCAGAGAACCCCCCACAGCCAGCACGCCTGTCCTCTGCGCCCAGGCCTTTGTTCTCCTCTCAGCCTCTCCCTGTGCTTTTCTCCTCGTGCCTGTCACAAATGGGAAGGTGAGCTGGGCCCCTTGTCTGCTGGGTGGGATGTTGTGAGCGACTGCCCCAACCCCCTTGTGCCCACAGGCCTGGGCCAGCTGCTGGTGTGGGAGTGGCAGAGCGAGTCCTACGTGCTCAAGCAACAGGGCCACTTCAACAGTATGGTGTCCCTGGCCTATTCTCCTGACGGGCAGTATCTCGTGACTGGCGGGGACGATGGCAAGGTAGGCTTCTGTCATGTTGGCCTCGGCACAGGGGCTGAGAATACATAGTCGTGCTGGGCTGCATGGGCTGGCCTAGAGCTCGGGGGCTCACGAAGTCTGGAGCAGGCTTCTGAGAAGACATTTAGAAACCTCCTGACTTTGAAGAAGCTTTGGGTGTCCATTTGTCCTCATTTGCAGTTTGATCTCTTGCTTCTTTGTACCTGTGTAGCTGAGAGTGGGTCTATGGTACCAGTGGCCTCTTGGATCTTAGGCCCCTTGGTGCTGCCCAACCACCCTCTCTCTGTCCTCCTTTATCTGGAGGTGACAGGCAGAGGCTTTGTGGCCTGTGAGTGAAGCTGAGTAGGCCAGGGTGGCCATGGGTATAGGGCCAGGTTTGCCTGCCCACCCCTCACAGGCTCCTGCCATAGGTCAAGGTGTGGAACACCTTCAGTGGCTTCTGTTTTGTCACTTTCACGGAGCACTCGAGTGGGGTCACTGGCGTGACCTTTACAACCACAGGCTATGTCGTTGTGACTTCATCCATGGATGGGACCGTGCGAGCATTCGACCTTCACAGGTGACGCCTCCATTCTCAGTCTCCCAGAGCAGACCTCCAGCAGCTGGGGTGGGGGCGCAGGCTGCCTAGCCCTGGGAGGCATGGGAGACTTGGACCAGGATGCCGACCTGGGTTTGTTCTGGCAGGTACCGGAACTTTCGCACGTTCACATCTCCACGCCCCACACAGTTCTCCTGCGTGGCTGTGGACTCCAGCGGGGAGATCGTCTCTGCTGGGGCCCAGGACTCCTTCGAGATCTTTGTGTGGTCCATGCAGACAGGGAGGCTCCTTGATGTAAGAGCCCACACTTCCCTTGGGGCTGCGCTCAGGCAGGACTGGGCCAGGGGACAGGGCCCTCTCACCTCTTGAGAGCAGAGCAGGGAGCCCCTTCCATGACACCTCTCCTTAGTCCCCTCACAAGACAGCAACACTGTCCTTCCCAGAGGGCTGCGCTGGCTGTGTCCTTGTCTCAGGCCTTCCACTTCTGCTTCTCTGTAGGTTTTGTCTGGCCATGAGGGGCCTGTCAGTGGTCTGTGTTTTAACCCAATGAAGTCCATCCTGGCCAGCGCCTCCTGGGACAAGACGGTACGCCTGTGGGATATGTTTGACAGCTGGAGGACCAAGGAGACGCTGTCCCTGACCTCAGACGGTGAGCTGCAGGGGTGGTCAGCAGATGGAAACCACGATCAGGGGCAGGCCTCTGGTTTCTTGTCTCGCTCCTCCACTTCCTTCAGTTGTGGTGTGATATGGAGCCCAGAGCCACTGGCGTGTGGCAGCCCTGCAGGCTGGCAGTATGCAGGAGCCAGAGCAGACTTGGTGGCGGGTCAACCTGGTGTCACTTCTACAAGGCTGGGAGCCCTGGAAAGGACCATCATGGGTCTTAGTGGGGCTCCCACCCTGCTAGAGAATGGGCCCAGCAGGGAGAGGACAGCTCTGGCTGGCTTCCCGCTGTTTGGCGAAGTGCCTTTGCGTTTACTTATCACTCTTTGGCCTCTTGGAGGAGAACAAGATGGTGTGGCTGGTCCAGAACCCCTGTCATGAGGCTGGACTTCTGGCTTTCCCTCACCACTGTCCGTGGGCCAGGGATCACCAAACCGTAGCACTGTCCTGTGATTCAGTACTCCTCGGGCACAATCTGGGCACCCCTGAGACGTTGACTGTGGCTGCCGTCACACTGTGGTGTCAGAGCTGAACGGCCTCGTGGTTCCCGAAGCCCAACCTGCAGTCAGCTGTGCAAGGCGTCCGTCTGCCTAGGAGCTGCTGGTTCTTTGATATTCCCTGCTTCCCGCTGTCTCCACTAGGGCTCGTTCAGACTTTCAGCACCAGCATACTATGTCTTTGCCCTGTTCTGTAGTCTGCCCTGTGTCTTCCTCTGCATAACCTTCACCATGGTGTGGCCCTGTCACTCTGGCCTGCGCGCTGGGCTGGCCTCCCTCAGTGGAGCCTTCAAGCCAGTCCTACTGGCCCCATCTACTGAGGGTGGCAGGTTCGAACCTAGCCCTGGCCAAAGGCTGACCTCACCCTCGGAGGTGGCTATTGTTGGTGCTGGGCTGCTCCCACCTGGCTCAGACTTCTCCTGAGAGGAGCTGATAGGGGTCTGGTTTCCTAGGGGTACCAGGACATAGCCTGGCTTATTGGCTGAGGGCTGCTGAACCTGGATTGTCTTCCAGCTGATTTACGCTTCTCTTTAGCTCTGGCTGTGACTTTTCGTCCTGACGGTGCGGAGCTGGCTGTGGCCACGCTGAACTCGCAGATCACCTTCTGGGACCCCGAGAGCGCTGTGCAGACGGGCTCCATTGAGGGCAGGCATGACCTCAAGACAGGCAGGAAGGAGCTGGACAAGGTCACGGCCAAACACTTGGCCAAGGGGAAGTGAGTATCAGCCCTGGGACTGGCAGGGGATGGACACTCTGGGCCCTTCCTGGATCTGAGGCCCCACTCGGTGGCCAGATACTTGCAGGCGTCTCTTTTGTGGCCTTGTCCTTTGTTCCTGGATCCTTGTGGGTGAAGGCAGGTGGTCCTGATCTCCCGTCACAGGAGGCCATTTGGCTTTGTTGACCATAAATTCCTCATCCAGCTGAAAGGTTGAATCTGATTCCAACCCTCAGCCCCAGGCTTATAATGCTAAAAGCAGTCCCTGGAGCCTGTGACCTTATAAGCCAAATCTCAGCTTCTCAGTCACACTAGCCACCTCCTGAGTGGCCTGTCCCTTCCCATGCGAATACCATGTTGGACAGCAAAGGCAAAAGGCGTCCCCCTCACTGCAGGGAGTTGTGGGACTGTGCTGAGCCCTGGCGGAGCTGTGAGGCACGTCCTGGGCTGTGGCTCTGTTTGGGAGGAGGGGCAGGAACTGGGGGTGTTGCTTGATACGGGTGTGGCCTTGCGTTTGGGCCTGACCCAGGGAGCTGGGGAGTCTGTTCAGCAGAGGAGGGTCTTCCTCCATGGGGCGACATGGAGCTCACCCTCAGTGTTGGTAGGAACACCTCTTCCCAGGTGTCCAGTGGATGTAGATAGCCCAAGGCTGGGTCTGGGCCGTTTCATGTTTAACCTTGAGGAACCACCCCCAGGCCGTTGGTGGCTGCACCACTCACGTGCCATAAGCAGTGCGTGAGCTCCACTTTATCCACTTGCTCCAGCACCTACAGCTTCAGTTTCTAATTAGGTTCATTCTGCTAGCTATGAGTTGCTATTTTAAAGTCCAGTTTGTCCATTTTTCCTTTTGTCGTATATTCTTTGGCATCCTTTCTAAGAACCCATGGCCTGTCCCGAGGCCCTGGCCTGAGGGGCAGGTGATGGGGGTCCTGGTTTGTGGTTTTGGTTTGAACACAGAGCTGGGCAGATTGGCTGGGTTTGTGGGGATGTCAGCAGGGAACAAGCCGGTTGGTGCTTTTGGGAACAGAAGCGCCTGCCAGCTTCCGCTATTCAGAGTGGCACAGTGCCCGCCCTAGTGGGCGCTTTGTTTTTTCCTCACCACTATACAAACTGCTGGGTTTTCAGTCTCCCTTGTGAGTTTAGGCAGTGAGTGAGCCTTGGAGAAAGGTGAAAGGGGGTGTTTGCCTTCTAGAATATTTGTGTGAGACCTTTCCTATTTTGTCAAGTTGTTTTTCTTTCCTTTTTTTTTTTTAAAGAGACAGTCTTACTTTATTGCCCTCGGTAGAGTGCCGTTGCGTCACAGCTCACAGCAACCTCCAGCTCTCAGGCTTAGGTGATTCTCTTGCCTCAGCTTCCCGAGTAGCTGGGACTACAGGCATCTGCTACAATGCCCGGCTGTTTTTTGTTGTTGTTGTTGTTGCGGTTTGGCCAGGGCTGGGTGTGAACCTGCCACCCTCAGAATATGGGGCCAGTGCCCTTCTCACTGAGCCATAGGTGCCACCCATCAAGTTGTTTTTCAAAATCCCATACACTGAAAGTGCCCTGGCAGGCACTCTGAGTTGGCATCTCCTCTCCACCTCAGGGCCTTCACCACCCTGTGCTACTCTGCGGATGGCCAGAGCATCCTGGCAGGAGGTATGTCCAAGTTTGTGTGCATCTACCACGTCCGGGAGCAGATTCTTATGAAGAAGTTCGAGATCTCTTGCAACCTCTCTCTGGATGCCATGGAGGTGAGCTGCAGTATTGGGCCAGCTGGGTGTTGCTTCAGTGCAAGGTGGGCTCCTCAGCATGGTGTTGGGGCCTCACAGGGCCCTGGCAGCACTGTGAGTTTGTTGTGCAAGTGCGTGAGGCTGTTGGGTAAGCAGGAGGCCTGGGCTGCCCCAGCTGTTCCTGCATAGCCAGGGCCATAGAGACTGACACCTTCCTCCCCTTTCAGGAGGATGGTCTTGCCTAGGCAGGTTGCTTGGAGCCTAAGCCTGGATGTGTCTAGCACAAGCAAGGAAGCTAAGAGGGTGCAGGTGGCCCTGGTGGGCATTGTTGGCTATCTGCCCTCCTCACTGTGCAACCTCTACTCCAGGCCCCACCTCACACTCTGGCTCCCATGGAACCTCAGGGTGATGGTGCAGGAGCTGGGGATGGCTCTGAGCAAGTGTGTGGCTGCCTTGGTCCACCTGCTCAGGCCCCGTCATGGGCAAAGGGTCCTAAGCATGCCCAGAAGGTCTCCCTGGCCCTAGATGTTTCTAGGGGAAGTGTCTTTGGCATTTTCCTGAGGGAGCAGCCACCCCAAGTCCCCAGCAGGCTTCCCTGGTGGGAGCAAGCATCCTATCCTCATGGTGGTGGCAGCAGTGCCTGTGTGCAGGCCTGCACCTCTGCTCCCATGGCCTCTGCACTAGCCCTGTCTGCAGCAGGTCTGGAGGATGTTTCTGTGGGTTCTGCAGGGTCTGTCCCCCTGTTCCCAGGGTTTCTGTGTCCCGTGCTCATTTCAGACAGGGTTGGGGATTGGTCCGGTGTTGGTGGTGCAAGACTGAGGGAGGGAGAGGAAGGAGAGGCGGCAGGGCCACCTGTCAGAGGCTTAGTATCCGTGACTTTTGCTATTGTAGGAATTTTTGAACCGAAGAAAAATGACAGAGTTTGGCAACCTGGCACTGATTGATGAAGATGCTGGGCAGGAGGACGGAGTCATGATACCACTGCCAGGCGTCAGGAAGGGTGAGGCCCCTTCTGCATTGGTCTGCACCCACTTTTCCTGTGTGACAGTGGTCTTGGTCCTTGGGGCTGCAGCTTGTGAAATCAGTAGTTGTCACTGTGTCGTGACATTTGCTGCCTGTGTAGGGGTGTCTGGAGAACATCCAGTGGGTTGGTGCCAATGCCACCAGACCCTTTGGCGGGAGAATCTTCCCTGTGAGTTGCTGCTGGTGGCCTCCCTGTCTTGGCTGGGCCCTTCCTGTGTCACATGGGTGCAAAGAACATTCTGGGATGAAACCTGCTGTTTGAGGTATTATGGCCCAGAGATTGAGGGCCCCATGTGCCTTGGGGAGAAAGGGTAGAAATCCTGATGTTCTGAAAGACTCAGAGACCATCCAGGTACTAGGTAGACAGTCTGACCTGACATCCACCAGCAGGGAGTCCTGGCCCGGGGCTGGCCCGGCAGGATGCCTCCCACCCTCCGCTCCAAGGGCTTGTCTGCTGGTGCAGTGCCTTAAGTCAGAGCGTGAGGCCCCACTAACCACTGGTCTCTGTGCAGGCCTGAGCAGCAGGAGCTGCTGCTCTCTTTTATTTTTTTGGAGACAGAGTTTTACTTTGTCACTTGGGCTAGAGTGCCGTAATGTCCTAGCTGACAGCAACCTTAAACTCTTAGGCTCAAGTGATCCTCTTGCCTCAGCTCCCAAGTAGCTGAGACTACAAGTACCTGCTACAGTGCCTGGCTAGTTTTTCTATTTTTAGTAGAGACTCTTGCTCTTGCTTAAGCTAATCTTGAACTCCTAAGGTCAAGCGATCTTCCCACCTCAGCCTGTGAGAGTGCTGAGATTATAGGCGTGAGCCTCTGCACCCAGCCAAGAGGCTGCCACTTCTAACGAGGCCCTATATCCAGCCCCAGCAAACAGGACCTGCAGAGTGGCCTTCCTTGTCAGGTAGGCAGCCTGGATGTCCTGCCCAGTGACTGCGTAATGGATTCATTCTTTTTTCCCCAGGTGACATGAGTTCTCGGCACTTTAAACCAGAAATCAGGGTGACTTCCCTCCGCTTCTCCCCCACTGGTGAGCATTGAGTTGGGGTCATTGGTCCTGATGGACAGTGGGCCTCTGTTCCCAGGAAAGAGGCTGGTCATGGAGCTGCCAGCAGGCTCTGGGTTGTGCTGTCCTGTGTGGGTGAAAAGGTGACACTGTGAACCCTGCTAGCCACTTGGTTGCCCTTGTTCCTGAAAACAATGGCTGCAACAGCACTGACCTTTGACACAAGGTCGGCCCGGCGCTGAGCGCCCTTCATGCAATGCTGGGCCAGCCTGTCTGCGGGGACCTCCTGGGGGCTCCACCATCCTTCAGGGCCTATCAGGTGTACATGGGTCCCACATGGGAGCAGGGCAGCGGGTTTTCTGGTAGACACTTTGATCAGCGTCGGTGGAACGGAAGGAGCAAGGTGCAGAAGAGCTCGTGTGGTGCTGCGTGTGTACCGTGGGTCTGCACACCATGGCCCAAGGCCTAGACGCTGCCAGCCCCTTGTCCTCGTCCCTGAAGTTTGCTTACACACTGCAGCATCTGTTTGTTGGCATAGCTCATCCCCGGCACAGTAGCAGCCCCAAAGTGTCTGCTCCTGATGTGAGGGGCAGACAGAATGCTCAAAGTTTTTGTTTGTGCACAAACTAGTATCTACAAGGGTCACCTGCTTGGTTCCTTCCAGAGGGTGCTGGTTGGGGTAAAAGGACGGTGTCCCAACTTTTCTTTGTACTTTTGCATTTTGGACCACAGGAATGGATTCAGTACATTTTTTTTAGAAGAAAATGTGGGGATGGGGGATGAACTTCAATTTTTAGGAAACTACTTTACTGCTCCCTAGGACGCTGCTGGGCTGCCACCACCACAGAAGGACTCCTTATCTACTCTCTGGACACCCAGATGCTCTTTGACCCCTTTGAGCTGGACACCAGCATCACCCCAGGGCGGGTGCGCGAGGCCCTGCGTCAGCAGGAGTTCACCAGGGCCATCCTCATGGCCTTCCGGCTCAATGAGAGCAAGCTTATGCGGGAAGCCCTGGAGTCAGTGCCCAGGGAGGAGAGTGAGCATCAGGGCACTGGGGGGGACCCTGGGCCTGCGGCTTCCTTGCAAATGCAGAAGGGCAGGAGGTGTTTCTGCTCTTCTCCTAATTTTCATTTTTTTGTAAAATAAGCATTATTTTTTCTTTTTTTACAGTTGAAGTTGTCAGCTCCTCTCTTCCCGAATTGTATGTAGAGAAGGTTCTTGAATTTTTAGCTTCTTCCTTTGAAGTGTCTCGCCACCTTGAGTTCTACTTGATATGGACTCAGAAATTGCTCATGTTGCACGGACAGAAGCTGAAGTCCAGGTAAGTGAGTTTCACTACCTGAATTCACTTGTGATTCTTGTCACTTGACCAGCTGGTCTTGATAGATTAAAAAGAGAAACTTCACATGCAAATACAGTGTGAAATGAGGCCAGATATCACATTCTGGTGACTACTGCACACTAAGGGGCATCTCCTTTTCAGAGCTGGGAAGTTGCTGCCTGTCATTCAGTTCCTTCAGAAAAGTATCCAGCGGCACTTGGATGACGTCTCCAAACTGTATGTGCTGCTGGCTTGGTTGTGGGCAGGGCTGGGTTGCACTGTCTTCTATGGGTTTCCCCCAGGGAATGCTCCCTGTGTCAGCTGATTTGGAGGCAAAAGGTTCTAGTGTTGAGCTGCTTGTTCTCTCACCTGCCATGAATGGGACCTGCCTGGCCACCCGCAGGTGGGATTTGAGGTTGACTGGCTTTGGGTGTGGCCTGGTGCTAAGGGTGAGGAATGAGAACTGAGCGTTTAGGTGAGCTCAGGTGGAACATGTCCCAGGTGTGGCTAGAATCCTCCTACCTCACAGGGGGATTTGTCATGTCCTTAGGACAGAAAGGCAGTCTTTCCCAGATGTGCAGGTCACTTGCATGGGTAGCCAGGTAGTCTGGACTTGTGGGGGTGTTGCTGCTCTGAGCCTGTTTCGCCAGCAGGAAAATGGGGGTGATAAAGAAAACAGATTATACCTAAGGGTCTAGGACAGTTCCTGCCCACCACAGGTGCTCTGCAAGAGTCCCCAGGACCCACCCACCCAGTCTTTTGCAGTTCTGCACTTTCTGTTCTCGGCAAATCTCCCTCTCTTATAGTCCCAGCAGCGCCTGGTCTGTAGAGGCCTTATAGTGGCCTTTCAAGGGAGGTCTTCCCTTCCTCTGTCGCTGATCACTGGACAGGTCTCTTCTCTGCTTAGTGTGTTGCTTAGTCCAGGAGCCACTAGCTGAGGTCTGAGATGGGGACTTGTGTTGTCCCCGTGGTCCACCCATCTGTCCTGCCCTTGTCTTTATAACAAGCCTGAAAATGGAGTGAGCCCGTCTTCCTCATTCATGCCTTTTTTCCCAAGTGTTCTGGCTGCAGGAAGGCTGGGCTACAGTGAGGGTTGTCCTGCCCTGTGGTCTGCTGTGCTGAGCTCTGTAGAGGACTGTCTACTCCTGTTAGAGTTATTCTTTGCTATTTGATGGTTTTTGGAGTTAATGTAAATGTATCGCCCCTCGGAGGGAAGCAGCTGGCTTTTATACCATTGGGGCACGAGCAGCCTGCCATCTGCAGACATAGTGTGTGCCACCTCCTTCCCTCTGATTCTTTCTCCTTTCAACTCTACTGTTGTTGTCTACATGAAATGGTGTGACTTTTATTCTGTTAACATGGGGGATTAACTTACTCTGAGAGCGCCCTCCTGCAGAACAACCTTGAAGCTCTGCAGGGATCTGTCCCTGAAGAAGGGGCGAAATTTGCTGCAAAGTCCTCTGGACTGGAAGCAGGGTTTACAACTGGGTCTTTGAAGGCCAGGGCTGCTTCTGTGCCAGGAGGGCCAGGAGTAGCCAGGGCAGTAAGGGGGAGTGCAGTCCACACTGGACTCTTGGGGTTACAGAGAAGGCGGCTGGGTGCAAGTTGGGCTGGGGTTCTTGGACTAGAAAACAGTTATTACTTGTGCTGACCCGATCCCCATGTTGACAGCTGTGACTGGAACCGCTATAACCTTCAGTACGCTCTGGCAGTTTCCAAACAACGAGGCATGAAACGCTCCTTGGAACCGCTGGCAAGTGAGGAGGAAGCAGAAGCCTCTGAGGATGACAGCCTGTATCTTCTTGGATCAGGGGGCAAGGACCGAGGTGAAGCAATGCCGGGACAGAGCCACGTTGCATCATCTGGGTATTTGGGTTAAGAACCACTGAAGAGATGGAACCATTGTGCCCCCTGGGCTCGGGAACAGCGGAAGTCACTAGTGACTTGTTTTTTCTGTAAGAACTAAACAAGTGGCCTGTCAGGATGCTGATGGTTAACATCTGATGCCCGGGGCTGGCACTCGGGCTCAGGAGCCCTGGGCAATATGAATAGTAACAAATGACAAACCATCTGCTGTTGAAAACAGCTCTCAGAGGGTATATGTGTTCACATAAACTTTGTGATGAGAGTTATTTATATTTTTAATAAAAAGTTTTGATGAAGAACTTAGGGATAAGAAAGACAGGGTTTTCTAAAATGTTAGGGTGAAATCTAAACTTGGAATCAAAACCACTGTGTCCTGATGTCATCACTCCCACCAGTGCTTTCATCTGGGAGCTGGGTGAGCAGGGCAGAGTGGTCCTAGGGTCCACTAGGGTCCTGCTATCATAGCCTGTGTGTTGTCAGGGTGGGGCGCAGGGAACACTTGTTCCACTGTCTCACTTCTTGTGAGTGTCTCCCTCCTGGTGTGCTGCTCAGCAGGGGCCACGCAGAAGACTGGATGGCCCCCCACCCTGCAGTGTCCTTGGGATGGGTGCCTGATCCCCACAGCTCCTTGGCAGTGGCTCCAGAGTCAGGACAGGGGAGACCCAGTGCAATGCTTCACTGATACCATGCACAAGTGTCATCTGTCGGGCCAGCCTGGTAACCCACACGCCCTGCACCTTACCAACTGTCTCTTGCTTACTAGGGCAGTGGACTGGTATGCCAACAGCCCTGTTGTGTGATACTCAGGCCCTGTAACCTGTGAACACTCTGCTCAAGCATGGTACCCTTCCAGACCTGGGCTGTTTGCAGAGCTCCAGGTGTCTTGTCCCCATGTGCAACAGACCAGAAGAGAAATTTTGAGCTCACCACCATCCCTGGACATCCAGGGTTGCCCTCATCAGCCTCTTAATTGTCATAGTGCACGGTGGGTAACATACAGCTGGGCAAGTGTCTCTGGGTGACCAGAGGAGTCTGTGCCTGGAGCTATAGCAGAGCTAGGTCCTCCCCAGCCCTGGGCACCGCACATCTGCCTTTCCTGTTGGGAGGGGGCTTTGGTGCCTGGTAGGTCCCATTACTCTGGCCAGCTGACTCCCCAGATGTGCTGAAGGAACTAGGTGCAGCAGCGGGGAAGCCTGGAGCCTGGGGGTGAAATCCTGCTGTCGCTCCATTCCACTGTGAAGAAGCCTTGAGACATGTCGCCATCCACACCGTGGTGTCAGTCTGGTCAGGCACTGGCAGCATCTCCAGCAGTGACCCGAGTTGTGGGAGGACACATCTCCCGGCCAGTCCAGTTGCCACCTGATATTCAGCGCCGCAGGCAGTGACCGGGGCCACATGCTGAGCGGCCGGTGCCGCTGGCCCTCTCACCCAAGCCGACCCTCAGCTTTAGTGGTCTGCAGTCTTGCAGGGGACGGCAGGGACAGGCGGCAGGACATGGCCAAGGGGAAGGGTTACCCGGTAAGACTTCACACCGACTGGTGCCCAGGCGGTGTCACGTCCAGTGGGTGTTAACGTCAGGGGCTGTGATGTTACGTCAGGGATGGTGTCACGTCAGGGAGCGTCATTACGTCCAGGGTGACAGTACAGAGGACCTGTCTCCGGAGTGCGGGTCAAGGCAGCGTCGGGCCTCCGGAAGCCTGCAGGGCAGGGATGCTCTGGGCTCCCCGCGGCGACCAGATGCGGGCCCTGTGCCCGGTGGGCGCGCGGGGGACTCCTCCGGCCTCGGACCTGGAGTGGGTGGCAGTCCAGGAACCGACCGGGAGGCGGGCGCCGTGCCTGGCGCTGATCAGCTACTGCGCAGCCGCAGCCCCGCCCGCGGGCGGGTCGTGCTCCGCTGGTGACTGCGCAGGCGCGGTCCCTTTAGAGGCCGGGCGGGCTCGGTGCTGGTGGTGCCGTGACCTTCCGCCCTTGCTGTCCTTCCCACCATGGCCGTCGCTGGTGCCCTGGTATTGTCGAGGCCGGCTGCGGCCTCCGCGTTCGCGTCACTCCCCAGCCTCCTGCGGCCGCAGCCGGCCTGCAGCTGGACGCCCGCCCCGCGCGCTGCCGCCCTTCACGGCTCCGCGCCGCGACCCGCCGCCAGGGTCGCTTTGGTGAGTGCACTGCCGTCCCGCAGCCCGGGGTCTGCCCTCTCCTTTCGTCCTCTTCCTTCGCCGCAGGCCTTCCCTCCTCCTTTGGTCGGTTCCCCGAAGTCGTCGTCGTCCTCCCGCCACTCGTTGGCCCCAGTCCTTTGGTCGGCTTTCTGGGCCCTGTGTCGGCTGCTCCAGGGCAGCTCCCGCCGCCCCGCCCGGGTAGCCCCCTCCCACCCAGGTCACCGACTGCCACTTGAATTGGGCTTCCCCTGGTCAGCTCCCACTGCCCTCACAGGTGCTGTCCGGATGCGGAGTCTACGACGGAACCGAAATCCACGAGGCCTCCGCGTAAGTCCTCAGCGCAGCCGGAAGGCCCCCTGGGTGCATTGGCCCTTCTTTGAGCCGTTTAGAGAGAGCATGTATTTTGTGTACTCTGTTTCTGACTGAAAAGGCAAAAAGTGTGTCAAAAGACAGGGAGGTACTAACATACATTTAAAATATTTTGCAGTATCATTTACTGTAGTCTCACTTGGAGGTAAACACAGCGTTTCATTTTGGTGATTTTCCGTACACATACATTTATCTACCATGTGTGAGGAATGTTTCTCCTGCAAGGGAACTAATTTCCTTCCATTCAATTCCCACCTGCATCATTCCTACAGTTACCATGGCATCCTGTTGTAGGCTGTGGCTAGATTATCATTCGTGAAACTCATCTGTTCTGAACAGAGTTTGTTCAGAACAAACTGTTCTGATTGTTTTATTAGAAGTTATTATGAGCAGAACCCGCAGGGTATCAGGCCTACTGCTTGGCCACAGTTCCGTTTTTCCCACGTGGTCAAGAGTGCTTTGGAGGTGGTTTAGGTGTGTTGGGCTACAGAGAGAGGCCTGAAACACTGGGTGACTGCACTTGCCCAGGCTGCAGTTGATTCAGAGTCTGCAGTGACTGTAGAATAACGGCGCTGAGGGCAAAGGGCCAGGATTTGGGTTGCAACTTGAGCTTGGGGAGAAAGAGCCTGTGAATCAGGAAACAGCCAGGGAAGAGCTTGAGACTCCTAGTGCACCTGCAAAGCGTGAGTCTGATGTGCCTGAGTGGTTTACTTCCACATAGCAGAACCTGAGGACCAGGCCCAGATCCTAACTATGACTCTGGGAAAGCCACTGTGCTTCAAGCCTCAAGTTTCCTCTGTAAGGAGCAGTGAGAGCACTGGTGTCTTGGTGGGGCTCATAAGCTGTGCTTCTGGCATTGGAGTCCCAGCTGGCACAGATCGAGGCTTCAGACTGCTAGTGGTTCTCCTGCGTAGCTGTTGTCTGTCTCCCTTAGGGAGACAAGCTCCTGCCTGCCTGCTCACATCCTGGTGTATGCATGTCTCTCCCACCACCTGTGGCAGGAAAATTGAACTTAGCCCCCAGCACATCATCTGATTCATTCTTAGAGGTCCAGGGCCAAGTCAGACAGGCCTTGGTAAAGGCTGAGTGCTTGGTGGTGCCTGGGAACCCGAACACATCCAGGCTGTGGCCTCAGCTGAGTCACCTGGTCCCACCTGTACCGGAACCAGGTGATCTCCCCAGCCTGCTTTGGGGGATCATAACCCACCAGGTGACAGGGAATTGGGGGAATTTGGGTTAGCAAGGTACCCATAACTTTTTGAAAAGTGAATAGGATGTTACTGTAGGTTAGTAATTTACTCCTGGCCATAAGCTAGAATCCTGTTTTTAAATTTACCTTAACACAAAGGTTGTTGGAGCATGTTTCGGAGAGTTGTTTCTGGTTTTCTCCTGTGCAGGATACTGGTGCACCTGAGCCGTGGTGGGGCTGAGGTCCAGATCTTTGCTCCTGATGTCCCTCAGATGCATGTGATTGACCACTCCAAGGGACAGCCTTCTGAGAGCGAAACCAGGTGTGGAGACAAGCTTGGGGCCTAGAGCTTCTGCCCACCTCTCACGGGGCAGCCTTTTGTTGCTGGCTTGATTTTCTTGGGTGACCTGAATTTGTGTGTTCAAAGGGATGTTCTTCAAAGTAGTCATCCTCAGGCCTCTGTGGAAGTAAAGCTGCTGTGGCTTGGGATATTTCTCACCTTCCAGTACTTTCAGAAATAGTGAAAATACCAATCATGGTCTTTCCTGCTGGGTGAAGGTTCAGCTTTACCTTTATTTTGACCAAAGGTGGCATTGTCAGCTTGGTCGTCCGCCTTACCTGTGCAGCTCCAGGCCTTGTTAGCTAGTTGCCAGCAGCATTTCTGTTATTGAGGTGTGTGCTGTCCTGGCCATGTGTGCCCTGAGAGCCATTTCTCCCCCTGCCTGCCCCCTCTGACCACAAGGTGACCACTCTTTGCAGGGTGCTTTCCAGTGCCTTCCAGCTGGCCCCAGACCACAAGAGGTGGGGGCAGGTATTGGAGGAAGAAACCTCATTTCTGTCACCTAGGAACTGTGGTTCTCCCAGTTGGGGCCCCTGTGATTTCTTTTCCTGCTGGGACTCTGGCCCCTGCCCCTAAAACCTGTGCCTACTCCTGCTGTCCACTAGCCCTAGGCTGCTAGCCACTGCCTATGGGGCTGTTCCTCAGGTTGTATCACTGTCAGGCAGCAGCGTCTTCAGCTCCCTCCTCCCCACCATGCTGAGGGGACATACTGCTTTCTGTCTGCTTCACATACCCAACCGGTCCAGAAGGTTGGAGTCATCTGGCGTTGGTTCTGAGTGTTTCTCTAAAGGGCCCCAGTGCAGGTTTAGCATTATTGGAACTATATGGCCTTTTCCAGGTAGTGACCTGGGAGTGTCACAACCCTACCTGTGCCAGCACCCTCCCTTCTGGCCAAGAGCTGTGTGAAGACGTGTCCTCTGCAGCTGGCATCACATGCATTGTCTTCTGTTTGTACACTGAACACAGTTGTTGGCTGTGCTCTCTCAGGAATGTTTTGACCGAGTCAGCGAGGATCGCCCGTGGCAAGATTGCAGACCTGGCCACACTCACTGCAAGCAACCATGATGCCGCCATCTTTCCTGGAGGCTTTGGAGCTGCCAAAAACCTGTGTGTATTCCAGTTTCAGGGTCTGTGCTGCTTTCCACGTGGAGCAGTGGCAGGGAAGGGGTGTGTGTGACAGGAGCAGTCCCTGAGTTTTTAGGGTCTGGACAGTGCCCATGGCTGCCTCTGACCAGGTGCTGCTGGGGGAGGGGCTTAGGTAGCATTTCAGTGAGGCACATGTCCTTTGCTTTCCCAGGCACTCCTGGTACCTGACCCTATCAGAGGGGTCCCTCACCCAGCACCATGTTGTGGGGCTCATTACAGGGACATTGGTCTCTGGGTATTGATTCTTGTCTGGATTCCGCTTCTTTCAGAGAACCCTGAAGTGCAAAAGATTGCTTTCCCTGTTTGATAGTTGGGTGGTGGCCTTCACAGGAGGAAGGGAGCTCTTTCTTGCTGTACTGTTTGGGTTGTTATCATAATAACTGGACCATGATCTGTGGGGGCCGGGCAGTTACCCACACAGTGAGGTATTTGGGTTTCATATCCTCTTTTCATTCTCTGTGTTTCCTTTCTCTCTTGCGCATATTTGGACATTCTTGGTACTGTCCTCAGTGTGTCCCTGCCTATGAGGGGCACAGGCCAACTCCCCAGTGACGGCCTGCCATGGAGCACTGCAGAGTTGGCAGCAGCAGATCCTGCTCTGTCTCTGTGCACCTGGCCCCTGCAGGTGGCTGGTGTGCTGCAGTGCAGAAATAGCCCCTCGACCCTCCTGCTTCAGGGAGAAGCCAGAGCTTCTGTGGTAGAACAGGAGCAGAATCCGGCTAAGTTTGCCTTCCCTTGGCCAGGCGCCTCTTGGGGCACTGTAGCCTCCCCTCTCCCCACCTTCGGCCAACGGTGCCCACCTGCTTCCTCATGGGTCTGGCTGCAGGAGCTCCACCACCAGGCTCTGAGCCTGTGCTCAGTACCCCCTGCTTCCTTCCCTCTGTGGCTCTGTGCTGCCGAGTTTCTCCAGAGGTGACCACAGATAGCTCATGTCATACTCAGTCTGGACCCCCAGCCTTCCCTCAGCCTCTTGTTTTTTCTGTGTCCGCTTGTCCCCATCAGCCCCTCTTCATGTGGCATCAGTCCTCACCGCAGTGCAGGACACCTAGACCATACCCCGACAGGCCTTCTGGCTCATGTTTCCTGCTGCCTGCAAGGGTTCGTCAGAATCTCTTATTAACATACTGGTCTCACCTTCCATCCAGGTCAGCTCCTCCAGCCCCCACTTGGGGAGGAGCAGGGCAGGGGCAGGTACCTGGCTGCTTCTGCTCACCTGCTTTGAATCCTTGTGCTGACTTCATCTCTCGCCCTGTAGTCAGCTGACAAGTTGACCTTTATTCCACCACAGGAGCCTCCTGGCTGACTTCTTGTGCTGCCCTGGGCAGGGGACAGAGGCATTCCTTCTCCAACTGTGCCCTTCCTTTCTCTCGAAACTCTCAGGGCTGGCCAGGCGAGGTGGCTCATGCCTGTAATCCCAGCACTTGGGAGGCTGAGGCAGGTGGATTTCCTGAGCTCACCGGTTTGAGACCAGCCTGAGCCAGAGTGAGACCTTGTCTCAAAAAACAGCCAGGCATTGTTGCGGGCACCTGTAGGCCCAGCCACTTGGGAGGCTGAGGCAAGAGAATCACTTGAGCCCAAGAGTTGGAGGTTACTGTGAGCCCGGGTACCACAGCACTCTACAGAGGGCAACAAAGTGAAACTTTGTCTCAAAAAGCAAAACAAAACAAAACAGAAACCTCTCAGGACTGTGCCTTGGCCTGGGCCGACTCCTCCCTCCCAATTCTGGCTCTGTTTTCCCAGCCTGTGGTAGTGCCCACATCTTGTACCCACTTCCCACAAGCCAGTGGGCCTTGGTGCTACCTGAGCCCCAGACCTAGCAGGGCCCAGTCTTTTTGTCCAGAGCTCTCCTGTGTCTCATGAAGACCCTGCCATCTTCTCCAGCCTCCCAGCAGGATGTGAAACGAGCCACAGTTTCCTTTGTTGAAACGCCGTCTGGAGTGAGACTCCAGCTGATGGAGACCACCTGCCATGTGTCCCTTTGCTCCGACCCTAATCACCTGGCCAGCGGGGGACGGGCCATGTCTGGCCTGGCACACCATCTGTGTCTGCTGTGTGAGACACGCAGACGCAGGTATGTCGGTCCAGGCTCTGCCACGGCCCAGGGTGCCCGTAGTGTGCCCTGACCTCACGTGCCCTTTCATGAAGCAGCCCCAACCCTGGGCTCCACTCACATTCTTGCCAACCTTTCCAGAAGGAAGATAGATGGCTGTAAGCCCAGCTCCTGGGAGGTGGCGGCTGCTGCTTCCGCAGGTTAGTGTGGCCGCAGCTGTGGTGAGATCTGATTCCTACCCACTCTGACCCCAACTCCTTGGCCACTGCCAGCTTTGTATTTCCGAAAGATCCTATGTATATGGGTATGTGAAAAACGTGACCAGCACCTCACGCACCATTCCATGCTGTTTACTGACCAGTGTAGAGTGGCTTGTGAGCTATATAATGGTGATGTCGAGTCTCCAGGGTAGACCAGCTGTGACCCATTTAACTAGCGCCCCCCCCCCCCATGGCCACTCACATCCTTTCTAGTCTTGTTTTTAATTAGCACTTTGGAGGTATAAATGTGTTTAGAGTACACAATTTAGGCCAGGTGCAGTGGCTCACGCCTATAATCCCAGCACTCTGGGCAGCCAAGGCGGGTGGATTGCCTGAGCTCAGGAGTTCGAGACCAGCCTGAGCCAGAGCGAGACCCCATCTCTAAAAATAGGCAGGTGTTGTGGTGGGCACCTGTAGTCCCTGCTACTTGGGAGGCTGACGCAAGAGAATCGCTTAAATCCAAGAGTTTGAGGTTGCTGTGAGCTGTGATGTCATGGCACTCTACCGAGGGCCACAAAACTCTCAAAAAAACTAATAAAAATTAAATAAAAAAAAGGAAAGTTCACAATCTGATCAAGTTTGGCACTTGGGCACCCTCCAAAGTAGTTTCTGTGTCAGGACGGTGACCACTTGTCACCCCAAAGATGTCCAGCAAACAAACAACGTAGTAAAAAGGCCGGAATAGAGGGATGGGGCAGAGCCGAGTGGAGCAGGGCCTGTGCGCTGCTGCTAGACTTGGTGGTGCCGCGGGGGGAACTGGTGTCTGTCAGCGAGGAGGTCACACTGTCACGGTGTTGCTAAGTTGGTCGTATTTCTTTTCCTACAGCTCTCCTTTCCTGCTTCCTGGGCTTTCTTGCTCCCCTGACTTAGCGGACTCCAGAGGGTCCACTTTGGGCATGGGTCCCAGCCACCTCTACCATCTTGATGCTCCCTCCCACTTTCCACGGTATTCCTGCTTAAAAACAAGGAAAAAGTGAGACACATAATTACCCAAAAAATTTCACACACAGTTTGCTGCTCGTTTCAGCTGTTCAGCACGTGGTGGACCCAGACCTCAGAGCCCAGGAGCTGGGGGTGGGAAGCTCCTCAGAGGAACGGGCCCCGACTGGCGCTGAGGCAGACCTTTCCCTGCAGGAGCACGTTTGCCGTGGATGGGAAGGATTTCCGTGTTAACAAAGATGTGGAGCGTGTCCTGAGGGACTTCCACCAGGCCGGGAAGCCCATCGGGTATGTGTGAACAGTGGGGTCTGCAGTCAGTCAGGAGCCATGGCTGGGAGCTCTGAGGTCTTGGAGATAGGCTGATTCTTTTCCTTTGTACCAAGAGGGACTCCCACGATGTCATGGCTGCCTTCCAGATCCAGAAATCCTTTCACGTGGGTGCCTCCACTCCCCTGGTGCAGATGTCTAGGAGTGCCCCAGTCAGTCCTTAACGCCCAGCCTGCCCACAGCATCCCCTCCTGGTCAGAGCCCCTCAGCCACAGCCCTGCCCGGGTCATTGCCACACAGGCACCATCACTCTGGGCTGCCCCTCCTGGGAGCTGTACCTGGGCACACCCAATATCCCCACACTCTGCCCCTCGACCTGTGCTCTTTGCACTTTTCAGCTTGTGCTGCATTGCGCCTGTGCTTGTGGCCAAAGTGCTCAGAGGTGTCGAGGTCACCGTGGGCCATGAGCAGGAAGAGGGTGGCAAGTGGCCCTACGCTGGGACAGCAGACGCTATCAAGGCCTTGGGTGCCAAGCACTGTGTCAAGGGAGTGACCATATCCTTTTGATAGCCAGGACCAGGCCTGTGGTGCACATTTGTCCCTAGGACAGTGTGGGAGATATCCTCCTTTGGGGCAGCCTGGGCAGGTGGTTTCTTCACTAGGAGCTGTGCTTGCTGGTCTTGCTGTGGGGGCACAACTAGGAGTGAGGGAACAGCAGGGGTTCGGCAGAGGGAGCCCGCACCGGGTGGAAGGTGAGAGCACAAGTAGGCGTGCACCAAGTGTTGGCAAGGGTGCCCCGGCTGGTTTTGGTGGAAGCCTCTGTCCCAGGATTGGGCATGTATAGTTGGCCTGCAGGGTGCTGGCACAAAGCACATCTGGAGGCAGCTCCCATTCCTGAGATGGGAGGCTGCTGCTTCCCTTCCAGTGTGTGTGAACTGGACGCTGAGTCTGTCTCGTTTAACTGAGCAGCACAATGTGGAGAGTGGAGTCTTGCCAACACAGATGGCACCAGAAGGGATTTTCCCTAATCCAGGATGTATTCAGAGGGAAGTTGGCTTGAGGGATGTGGGGTGTGATAGTTTACAGCTGAGATTCTCTCTGGTCCTTGGTAGGTGATGTTTTTTCCTTAACTTCTGTGCACGAAGCTCATGTTGACCAGAAAAACAAGGTGGTCACGACCCCAGCCTTCATGTGTGAGACGGCACTCCACCACATCCACGATGGCATTGGAGCCATGGTGAAGAAGGTGCTGGAACTCGCAAGAAAGTGATGCACGCAGCAGGCGCCCAGCGCAGGGCTGTGGGTTCAGTCTCACCCACCTGGCCCGGAGCCGGAGGCCAGTGGCCATCCATCTGGGAATAGGACAGGAGTTTGGTGTCTCCCTGTGGAGGGAGGTCTGGATGTGGGGGTCGTCTGAGACATCTGTCCCACGGAGGTGGAGGAGACGCAGCTGATGAGTTAGTCTCTGCCTCTTAGAAGCAGTTGTGACTCAACACACTGTGAATCTTTGAAAATTTACACCCAAGCCACTTTTTGGGGAAGAGAATTGAATACTATTCTGTGATCTTAGGTTCAACAGTTGAAGTTATTTAGTTTTTGAAAGAATAAAAATTTAAGTTTATAAGCAGAAATGCCAACATTTATAGGTAAAGAATGATTGAAGTAAACTTGTGTTAATTACAAAAAGTGGATTTTTATAGATGGTTCTCTAGCCACAGAGAATATATTCCTTTCCAAAATGGGAACTTCTGACACCTGCTATGTGTTGGCCTTTCTCAAAATGTCAAATAGGGAGTATAAATGAGATTACTTAAATGAGTCTCAGTTCTCTTAATTTTCAGGAAGAAGGGGCGATTAGAGATGAACTGAGCCGTGGGGGTTGAGTGCACCGTCCAGGCCGTGGGGCTCCAGGGCAGCACAGTGCAGGGAGGAGCAGAAGAAGGGGCGATTAGAGATGAACTGAGCCGTGGGGGTTGAGTGCACCGTCCAGGCCATGGGGCTCCAGGGCAGCACAGTGCAGGGAGGAGCAGGTCTGTGGCCCTGTCCTGGCATTTGTCTCTGTGTTGGGATGGTTTGGGGAGAAAACATTTTGGATAAAAGCCTGGGTGTCTGTGCACAGGACACCCATTGGAGAATGTTCTTTCCCCTCTGGTCTGCCTGCCTGAGCAGTTTATGGAGAAAGTGGCTGTGGGCCCTGCAACCCCCTATGGGGTTTGGTCCAGTTTGCACCTCCTGGTCAGGTGCTGTCCTGGGACAGGGTGCAGGTCCTGGTGAGAGCAGGACTCAAGCTTCATGATAAGGGCACCCCCGCAGGAGGTCAGCTGATCAGGGCACCTCCCTGTTGTACTCCTGGGCTCATGGCTGCCTAGGAGTGGGCAGGGCCTCTGGCTGACATGATGTGCACATGTCGTATGCAGGTCCTCAGCCAGCTCATCTGGTGTCAGGTCTCAGCCATTCCTGACACCTGGTTCTTCCTCTATGGAAACTGAAAAACTCAGTTCTCTGGTGGCCTGTCCTTCCTCTCCCTCCCAGAGCAGGACAAAAGCCTGTCCCACACACCAACAGCCCTGCCGTGCCCCCTCCCCACCCCTTGTCTCAAACCCAGTCTGGAAGGCACCTGCCCAGAGGGGACAGGGCACAGCGTCAGGCCCTGCCACCAGGGGTCACTGCAGAGCCATCCAGGCCAGGGAGCAGGCCCCAGGTTGGCCAAGGGTGCTTGGTCCTGAGCCCATCCTGCCTGCGTGTTCAGAAGCCTTCCCTGACCTCCTTGCCCTCCCTTCAAGGGCACTGCTTCACCTTCCATATAGTCACTGGGGCTCTGGCAGTGCTGTGGTTCCCTTGCTGGACCTTCCTGGCCCCTTGGCCACCTGACCTGTATGCTGCGGCTTCCCCTCACTCCCAGGCCTCTGCCGAGAGAGGCCCCCAACTGTAGGATCACTGTCCACAGGACACTGTGCATGGAATGGGGCATGCCCAAACAGCCCCCCATGTGCATTCCTCCCAGCCTCCATCTGGGAGTCTCCTGTGCCCCCGGCTTCCACCAGACACCAGTCCCTGCCTCTGCCCCTCTTCCACCTGGCTGTCAGCTTTTCTTTCTATCAGGGCCAGGTGGGCCTTATCCTTGTCTCCCAGCCTGTTCCCCCCGTTTGTATTATTGGCTACTTTTCATCCCTCAACTCTTGGCTTCAGTGGCATTGCAGAGAGGACTTCCTCTGCACTCCCTGACCAAGGAGTGACCCTTTGTCCACCCAGCTGTCATCTGTCCGTGATTTCATGGTCTGTAGCTGCACATGTGTGTGCCCATGTTACCAGCATGTCCTCTGTTCTCCCAGTGGGCCAGGAGCTCCAGAGGAGAAGGCATGAGCCCCTCTTGTGCCTCAGTCCCCCCTGGGCCAGGCACAGGCCCCAGTTTACTGGGGTAAACTGTCCAGTGAGTGCTTCAAGGCCTGATGTGGGCCCCTGCCTGGCCGCTCCCACAGCTTGCACCCATACTCTTCCCTTTCATATTGTCTTAAGTAAACCTTATTTTTTAGGACACTTAGGTTTACAGAAGTGAGCAGAAAGTACAGAGTCCCCTTGGCCCCCACACATGTGCAGCCTCCCCACTACCACACCCCTACAAGGCTCTTTTGTTTCAACTGATGACCCTGCAACTGACTGTCACCTAGAGTCCACAGTTGACATGAGGCCTCACCCTTCGCGTTGGATTCTGGGTTTGGACAGGCATGTAACAACAGTCTCGCTGCCCTGAATGTCCTCCCTCACCCCAGAGCCCCGGCAGCCACTGATCCTTTTAATGTCTCCTACTTTTGCCTTTTCCAGAATGTCCTTAGTTGGGATCTTCCACGTGCAGGCTGCCCAGACTGGCTTTCTCCACTTAGCACTGTGCACGTCAGGGTCCTCTGTATCTGCCATGGCTCCATCGCGCATTTGTTTTTAGCATTGAAACATTTTGTCTAGATATTCTACACATTATTCACCAATTGAAGGACATTGTGGTTGCTTCCAAGTTTTAGCAATTAGGAATATAGCTGCTGTATACATCCTGTGTGTAGAGTTTGTGTGGATGCAGATTTTCATCTCCTTTGGGTAAATAACAGGGAGCAAGATGGCTGGATCCTATAAAACCGTGGTCAGCTCTGTAACAAGCTGCCCATCTGTCTTCAGAGCAGCTGTACCACCCTGCACCCCACATTCTTGTCAGCATGTAGCGTCATCGGTGTTTTGGATTTCGGCCACCTAGTCAGTTTGTGGTGCTGTTCAAGTTACAGTTCCCTGGTGTAGGATTGAGCATCTTTTCATGTGCTTATTTGCTATCTTTTTCTCTTCTTCAGTGAGATTCTATTCATATGTTTTGTCCATTTTAAAATCTGTTCATTTTCTTTTTGTTGAGTTTTAAAAGTTCTTTGGCTCAGCACCCACAGCTCAGTAAGTAGAGTGCTAGCCACATACACCGGGATACACCAGGGCTGGCAGGTTCGAACCCAGCCCGTGCCTGCTAAACAACAATGACAACTACAAAAAAAAAATAGCCAGGTGTTATGACGGGCTCCTATAGGCTCAGCTACTCGGGAGGCTGAGACAAGACAATGGCTTGAACCCAGGAGTTAGAGGTTGCTGAGAGCTTTGACAGGATTGCACTATACTGAGGGCGACATAGACTCTCTCTCAAAAAAAAAGTTCTTTGCGTGTTTTGGATTATAGTCCTTTGACATTCTCTCTTTTCAGTTATTTTTTCCCAAGTCTGTGGCTGGTCTTCTCATTCTTTTGACAGAGTCTTAATGGGGCAGTTTTTAATTTCAGTTTGAAGTCCAGTTTCCCGGTGATTCTTCCACAGATCAGCCTTGGTGTTATATTTTAAAAAGTCATCACCAAACCCTGGGTCATCTAGATATTCTCCTGTGTTACCTTCTGAGAATTGTATAGTTTTGCATTTTATTTTGAGATGCATGATCAGTTTTGATTTTTGTTTGTTTGTTTGTTTGAGACAGAGTCTCACTTTGTTGCCCTCAGTAGAGTTCTGTGGCAAGTGCTGTGAGTCACAGCTCACAGCAACCTCAAACTCTAGGACTTAAACCATCCTCTTGCCTCAGCCTCCCAAGTACCTGGGACTGTGTGCCCGCCACAATGTCTGGCTATTTCCTTTTTGTTTGTTTGTTTAGCAGGCCCTGGCCGCGTTGGAACCCACCACCTCTGGTGCATGGGGCCTGCTATAGGCAGGCTATAGGCACCATTGAGCTTATAGGCACCCAGCCAGTCTGGCTATTTTTAGAGACAGGATCTCACTCTTGCTCAGGCTGGTCTGAAATTCCTGAGCTCAGGCAATCCTCCTGCATCGGCCTTCCAGAGTGCTAGGATTAGAGGTGTAAGTCACTGTACCCTGCCAGAGATGTATGATCGGTTTTGAGGTATCTCTTTATGAGATGGTCTAACTTTGTCACCCTGGCTGGCATGCAGTGGCCCAGTCATAGCTCACTAAAGCCTTGAACTTCTGACTTCAAGTGATCCTCCTGCCTCTACTTCCAGAGCACTGGGATCACAGGTATGAACCACTGTGCCAGGTTTTTCCGCATGATTTTTGGAAGGGTATAAGGCAGGAGTGTCTACCTCACAGCCCCCGGTCTGCATGTGGCTGAGGGTGGTGATGAGTGCAGCCTGATACAAAATCATAAGCCTGGTCAAAGCATTAAGAGTCCTGTGATTTTTTGTGGTGGATCTTTTTTTTTTTTTAGAGACAGAGTCTCACTTTATTGCCCTCGGTGGAGTGCCGTGGCGTCACACAGCTCACAGCAACCTCCAACTCCGATTCTCTTGCCTCAGCCTCCCGAGTAGCTGGGACTACAGGCGCCTGCCACAATGCCCGGCTATTTTTCTGTTTTTGCAGTTCGGCTGAGGCCGAGTTTGAACCTGCCACCTTTGGTATACGGGGCCAGTGCCCTACTCGATGAGCCACAGGTGCCGCCCTTTGTGGTGAATCTTGATCGCACGCTTCTCAAGCACGAACTTTGTAGACAACCATATTGCATCACAGTGGCATGTACCATAAACACAAACCCGCTCTCGCTGTTCACACGCATGTGCGGCTTCTGTTTGATGGTGACGTGGCTTCCAGAGTGCCGTCTTCCCAGCACATCACATGTTGCTCATGTGCTTTTGGTGACCTGGCAAGGCAGTGATTATCAATAATATTTAACCATTGCAACACCAGGCATTCAATGTGTTTAGCAGCCACATGAGAGTTCTTGATTGATTATTAAGGGACTCGCACCGTCGGGGGGGCCTCCCTGCCCTCTCCACGCTGTGCACAGTCGGCCTTGGCCTCACCCTGCTCCCGCAGCCCAGATGCAGAAGGGCCCAAACCATGTTTTCTATTTTCCTGTCAATTTTTCATAATAAAAGTAAATATAATACATCATCTATTATTTTTTTAATCATAGCATGGCTTCTACAACATCTCAAAAGAAAATAGAACCCCCCAAAAGAAAAATTATAGATGAAAGAAGAATATTCAGTAAAAAGAATGTTCAGTGGACAAATGACTACTATTTTGTTGAGGCAGATATTAAGGTATGCTGCTTAATTTGTAGGGAATTTGTGCAAGTTTTCAAAGACTATAATTTGAAAAGGCATTATTTGCAAAGACATGTTGCCAAATTAATACAAATAAAGGAAGGATTGTATCAATAGGTCAAAATAATGGAACTGGAAAAACCTTTACCACAAATTATTGTTTAAAAGTTACAACTCAAATCATTTTGATTGTAAAAGCTAGTTAGATGGTACTTTTTTGTGTGTGTGGTAGCATTTTTTAGTAGCAAAAAAATCAGAACTTAACTAATGGTGAGTTTATTAAGCAATGCATGGAGAGCCTGGCAGTTATGCACCAAACAAAGGGATATTTCTAAAAGCAGGCTCTCTCACCAGATGATAGCCGGGTGAACTGAAGAAACTGGGAAGTCCATCGAAGACGTTTGGAGAGTAAAGTCGCTGATCTTAAATTTTATCCTGTAGGGACGGATGACTGCTGATGGCGCACTCACAGCTCAACCTGCCATTTTTATTAGAGGTATTGATGACAAAAGGTAAAGTCACTGGAAAATTGGCTTCTCTTGGGTCATTGAAAGATACCACTAAACAGATTTTTGCAAAGCAATAAAAAATATGTTAAAGTGATTTTCTTGGCCCACTGACAACCTATCTCACATAGCGACTGATGGTGCCTTGGAGAGGGCAGGCAAAGGGGGGGGGGGACTTGTAAAATTAATAAAAGATGATGTAATTGTCACCCAAAAGTCATGTTTTATGAACTATAATACATCAAGTGCATCAGGAAAAAAAAATTTTTTTTGAGACAGTCTCACTTTGTCACCCTTGGTAGAGTGCTGTGACATAAATATGTTACCTGCCACTGTTCAAATGGAATGTACAGAGTTTCAGTCTGACGTTAACTAAAGAAAAACTTCATCATGTGTCCTTACTGGACTTACAGGTCCTGTCTTCCCAGACAAATGACCCTCACTTCACAAGCTCACAGCAACCTCAAACTCTTGGGCTTAAGTGATTCTCTTGCCACAGCCTCCCAAGTAGCTGGGACTACAGGTGCCTGCCACAACGCCCAGCTATTTGTTTGAACCCACCAGCCCCGGTGTATGTGGCTGGCGCCCTGTACACTGAGCTACAGGCGCCGAGCCTATATCAGGAAAATTTATGTGTTAAACTAAAAATTGAACATTATGCAAATTGTCATCAAGACAATTACATAAGACAGTATTGAGTCATTGCCAGTTCCAGTAATTCCTAAAAAGTATTGATGCTGACTATGGTGACATCATTTACTTTCAGAAGTAAGATGGTGAAGTAGAGGCCAGATGTGGAAAAGATTTTGTGATTTGCGACATGTTATCAAGTTGTTTATGGTATCAGAAACCAAATTTTTGCCAGAACTTGATGAAAACTGGCTTACAGATTTAGCATTTTTAGTGGATATAGCAGCTCATTTAAATTAGTTAAACATTTGTCCTCAAGGTGAAAACCAGCTTAACAATTCAGTGTTTTAAACCATAATAGCAGTTCAAGTGAAAGTGAAGTTATGGCTAGCCCAAATCCAGACAGTTGTGTGTATGTTGACATGTTGGCTAAATAGTCCTGTGAACAGTGAAATACATACAGGTAGCTTTGCCTTTCAATTTTTTTTTTTTGTAGAGACAGAGTCTCACTTTATCGCCCTGGGTAGAGTGCCGTGGCGTCACACTGCTCACAGCAACCTCCAGCTCTTGGGTTTAAGCGATTCTCTTGCCTCAGCCTCTCTAGTAGCTGGGACTACAGGC
>CAUYON010005529.1:0-91604 GCA_963573935.1 Arctocebus calabarensis | reverse complement strand
CTGTGGGTTTGCTGTAGATGGCCTCTATCAGTTTGAGAAATGTCCCTTCTATACCAATTTTTTTAAGTGTTCTGATCATGAAGGGATGCTGGATATTGTCAAAAGCTTTTTCTGCATCAATTGAGAGAATCATATGGTCTTATTTTTTAATTTGTTTATGTGCTGGATTACATTTATAGATTTACGTATATTGAACCAGCCTTGAGACCCTGGGATAAAGCCCACCTGGTCATGGTGTATAATTTGTTTGATGTGTTGTTGTATTCTGTTTGTTAGTATCTTGTTAAATATTTTTGCATCAATAATCATTAGTGATATTGGTCTATATTCACATTGTATATTGAAGCAGTACCCTGAACACCATAAATGCATCAATGTACAAAGCTATGATTTAATAAAAAATAGTTAATAAAAAAAAGAAAGAAAATCTCTTTTAAACATTTAAATAAATATATTTTAAATACTTTTTGGGGGGGGTTTGGGCACCAAATGTCAGAGGTTAACTCAGTACCCCAGGAGATTCAAACTTTTTTAAAACCTTTTTTAGCATGTCTGGACTTTTTTTTAGTTGCAAAAAAACAGAAATCTGATCCAAATTAACTTAATATATTTTTCACAAAAAGTATTCTGCCACAAATTCCAGAAGTAGATCTTTCTGCTCCTGGCACATCATGAAGCCCTCAGTGCTCGGCCACAGGGCCCCTCTCAGCTCTGCATTCCTCAGCATTGGCTTTATTTGGGTCTGCCTTATCACACGGTGGGCAGAGGACTACAGACAGCGTCAGCCGTGTCCTTTCCACTTCCTCAGCAGAAAGAGAGATCCTCTTAGTTCTGACAAAAGGGCACAGACTTGAGTCGTAGGGGCCCAGACTGAGTAACAAGGATACAGGTGGGATCATGTGATCATCTCTGAGCCAATCATTATGGCCAAGGGAGTGGGGCACTGTGGCTGGCTTGGCTCAGGCTACATGGTGGAGGGGGTGGATGGATGTCGGTGAAGTCACTCATCTGGACAGAGTGGCAGAGGGGTGTTCCACCAAGGAAAATGCTCCTAGCAAGTGAAACACCTCCCCTCACCTGCTACGGTTGTATTAATATCAATCACTTCTCCTTTGTGGACTGTCATTTCCTCCTTCTCTGCTGTCTTCCCAAAGGCCTATAACAATGTCCAAGTCTCTCCCAGCTTACATTGTAAAGCCTGCGCTACTTCTTAGGCTGAAATATACCCCCACTCTGGTCTGCCCTTTGGCCTTACTCCTCCACCTTTATGTCAAGAGCTCTGGCCACGTGGAGCTGCCACCAGCAGTTCCCCAACTGTCCCAGGGCTTCATTACATGTTCGCATTTCAGTTCCCTCTATCTTTCCCACTTTGTCTGCCTGGCACACTTCTGATTCATTCCCCAGATCAAGAGTCCCCTCCTCTGGGAAGTCCTCTTTCTACCCTCAGAACAGAAGAAAGTACCTTGTCATCTGTGCTGTCACTCACCCTGGAACAACCCAATGTCCCACTGTCCCTCTGACCCTGCCATTACCCCTCTGGGTCTCTCTCTCTTTCTCGTCTTTGTCTTCTCTTTTAGACTAGGAGCTCCCGGGCAGGGATGTTTGCAGGCAGTGCTTGTTGAATGAAAATCTCTTCCCAAAGATCTGGCCTTTATGTGGCTTCTCCAGCCCCAGCCTTAGAGCAACTCTAATTCCTCCCAAATCCCACGGGATCAGTAAGAGACCACCTCAGGCTTAAAAGGGGGATGAAGCCAATTAGATGTATTACTAATTAATTCAGTAAACAGTGAGTGAACACTTTTCATGCCACTGTGCTAAGTGATGGGACTGCAGAGGTGAGTCAGGCATGTTCCCAATCACAAGAAATTCATGGAGGGGAAGAGACATGAAGATGTCCATGCCACTTGTCTTTCCCTCCTTGCTCTGTCTCCAATATCTAACCTAGTGTCTGACACATAGTCAATGTTTAATAAATAGATGCTGAATAAACAAATGAATAAATGAGTAAGTGAGAGAACCAATGCTATGGAAGGTACAGATAAGGCTTTGCCAGGGAGGCATCATCCTCTTATTTATGGAGGCACTGGGCCGGCTGCCAGAGATTCAGAGAGAATGCCAGGGCATTTTGTCCCCTCTTCCCAAAGATCCTACAGCCCAGGGGATGAGACCAGATGAGAAAATCAATGCTTACAAGACAGTGTGAGAATTACTGAGCAGAGATATGCTGAGAGCGATAAGAAAGTATGGTGGAGGGCAAGGGGGGAGCCAATGAATTAATTGGCCCATCAGTGTCCTCTGTAAGGATATTGCTATGTTCTTAGCCCTCCCTTTCCTTTCTGTGGAAGCCCCAAGAAAATAATAATTCATTTACTCAAGGTGATTATAATCAATATGGAGGGGGAACCACTCATGGGACACCAAAGAGTCAAAATATTGGACAGTGTTTTGTTATGTGCTAAATTCATGACACAGAAAGTCACAGAAAGGAGAACTCAGGGTCATGGTGGGCCCAAGTGGTCAGGGAGGGCTTCCTGCAGGAGGGGCATTTGGGGGACTATAGATCTCTGAGGGTTTTCGGTGCCAGGTTGGACACCTTTTCTACTTTTGTGGTTTACTCTGCAGCCAGCAAAGAGATGTGGAAGAATAGTAAACATGATCTAAATATGGAGTTTAGAAAAATCACTTTGGGACATAAAAGAGAGAATGAGACAGGGAGAAGACAATAAAAGATCAGATATAGGGACCATCTAGGAGGCTAGTCATAAAGCCCAGACAAGATGATGACAGCCTCAGCCACGTCCTTCAGCTGAAATAGCCTGGCTTCCAGTAATTGCAAGACCATTCCACATAGTTTCTGTCCCTTGGCTCATAGTTAAGGGAAGGTTTCTTGGAGATTCTGACTCGCTCATTCATTCAACAAATATTTATTGTGCTAGGCATGGATCTAGACACTTGGCGACAGAACGGTGAACGGAAGAACAAAAACCCCTGCTCTCATGAAACTTCCATTCTACAGCCATCTCTACTGCTGTAGATTGCTCCCAGGGAGAGAGGAAAGCTGGGCCAGAGTTGCCTTTGGTGGGGAGGGGGGGGCATAGCTGGAAGGTACTCTTAGCCCCCCTTCCTCCTCCACAGCCCCCTTGGCTAATAAGCCATGTTCTTCTTCCATTTTATCAGTTTAATCCTGATCCCCAGCAGAGCCTAATGAAGTGGATGGTGGTGCTCATTATGCAACGATAATGTGTGGGCAAGGACTCCCTGGGATGCCACTGACAATGACTTCCCTTACAGGGGACTAAGGCAGGGGCAGCTGTGGGGAGACGCTGCTGCAGATCAGGCAGGGAGTGTGCGGGGAGGCCCAGTCTCTGGCAGGGGGAGGCTCCCTCCGTCAATGCCTCAGTTGGCCCATGGCACACCTGGGGATGGCCACTCACCAGAGCAACACTGAGCCACAGAATGCTGATCAGATGCAGACATCAGGATCTCAGACAATAACTGTGATGCAGAAAACACACAAAATAACCAGGCAGCCTTTGTAATTAACTTTCCCTCCCTTCCAGCAGTCATTTGGAGTTAATGGTTTCTTAATTCAGTGCTCATTTGGTGACTTTAATTTCCAATTAATTTTGCCGATTTTCCTCTGAGGTGCTCATGGTGTGATAGAAAATTCCTGCATGGTGAAGTCCCCACCACAGGAGTCTGGAGGGGGCGGGGAAGGAGGAGCTGAAGTCAGGTTGTCCCCAGAAGGCCATGTTGGGAGTCAGAGCCTTATGGTGCCAGGAGGTCCTTGAAAGAGCCCTCCTCCAAGAGGGGCCTTTGAGAACTGATAATGGGGTGTACAGGAGATGAGGGTGCCCTTGAATTTCTCTAGCTCTTGATGAGAGTGTTGATTTATGGGGATGGGGCCTGGAAGCCCAACCATGCTGGACCTAGAAGGGAAGGGTCTAGACAGAGGACAATGCCCCTTCCTTCTGTTAAGTAAAGCAGGGTCTGAGAGGTCTCAGTGCTCTAAGCCAAGACTTCCTCTACCACCCAGATCCCCTTTGTGACTTGGGGGAAGTCATTTTCCACCAGTGGGCTCTGTTTCTCCAACTCTACAGTGTGAGTGAGAGTTAGTGACAAAGTCCTGAAGTGTCCAGCTCTCATGTATTGCTCTATGATGTGGAAACGTGGCCCTTTGCAGGGGATGCCCCATCAGAGGGTGAGACCAGATATCTATGGAAAGTAGAGGACATACTTTTCATGAGCTGTGGGCATCAATGGCTCTGTCCCTGAGGGATTGAGGAAGGGTCCACAGGACCACAAATGAACCAAGATCACAGGGCTGCTCAGTGCCCATTTGTGAAACATTCATTTGTCAATGAACATTTATTGAGTGCCTACCTCATGCCACGGACTCTGCTCACATAGTTCACGTGTCCCCAACCCAAGGCACCACAGAGGCACATGCACAGCGATGGCCATCAGTTCACTGACCCTTGCTTTACCTGCCATTGAAGGTCCAGCCTCAAGTACAGACACCCCTGCCCCATACGCACAGTGATTTTTGGACTCCTCATGCGTGGGGTGTCGCCATTGTATTCAGGAATAAGTATTTTCTGCTGTCAAAAGGGTGTGTGTTGAGTCCTTGCTGTCCTGCCTGAGACTCTCAATGGTGCCCACCGCCTGTGGAGCCACAAGAGGGCCCCGCTGCTGAAGCCTTTTATAAGAACGCCACATCCTCCTGGGCCCCCGAAGGTCCCAGTCCACAAGGGGCCATGAAGTGTGACACTAATTTTGACCTTCAATGCTCCTCAAAAGGAAGAGGAAAGTCCCCCTCCATCCCTGAGGCAGCGCCGGGCAGGGGAAGGCAGCGAGAGTGAGGGAGAGTGAACAGTGGTGGCATGCATATTTCTTCTTTCCTTGTCCCCCATCCCCACTTCTTCTCTAAACCTTAAGGGGACCATATCCAAAGACAGGCTCCTCTCCACAGGCCAGGGGGTCAACAGGGAAGAGTTCCATCTGCCTTTGTCCCTTCTGTGTGTCCCACCCACTCTATCTCCTCCAGGGAGCCCAACGACGGCCACAGGTGCTGCCAGGTCAAAGCCCCTGTGGGACCCCTCTGCGGAGGCCTGCCTGGGGAAGCTGGAACTGTCATGACCGTGGCTCTCACAGGTCCCCATACTCAGCTGGCAGGAGCTGCAAAGCCCATCAGGCCAAGACTGGATTTTTATTTTTCTATCGCTGTGAGAGAAAAAAGACACCCTTGCTGTGCTTTTAGCTTATTGAACCTTCTACATCCCACACAAGTGCGGCTCTGACTATACCTCTGTCCTAGCCAAAAAACCTTCAGAGGCCTTCAAAACCCTGCTGAATAAAATCTGAAGGGGTCCCTTGGCATCTCAGGGCTGCAATACTTTAAACCATCTTCACTCCTATCACAGATTCCAGTCCAACTCGGAGCCCCACTCTTTCCCAAACTTGCCTTTGCCAAGCCTCAGGACCTTGGCATGTGATCTTCCTTCTGCATGAAGTGCCCACCTCCCCTCATCTCCACCTATGGAAATTCGCTTTTTCCCTGGTGTACCTGGGATTCAAGGAGGATCCTGGCCATGGGACCATGACACTAAATCTATCGATACTCTCCTCTCCCCTGGCACTTACGCTCTCGCCTCCATCCCCTTGGCTTCATCCTCCTGGATTCTGGTGAACACAACAGAATGGCAGCTGTCAGGCCAGAAGGGTCTAGAGAGCGCCATGTCACTTGCATCCACCCAGATCAGTGATTCTCAAACTTTAGGATAAATGGAAGCAGCCGGAAGGCTTATTAAAGCACAGATTGCTGGGGCCTGCCCTCAGAGCTTCTGAATTAGAAAGTCTGGAGGGGAGTCCAAGAATTTGTATTTTTAACAAGCTACCAGGTGATGCCAATGCTTCTGGTCCACAGACCACACTCTGGGAGCTGCTGACCTAGATTTTGGCTCGGAAGTTAACCTTGTATCTCTGTTTCCCACAAAGGGTCCAATGTCAGTACACTTACCTTCTGGGTTTGGTACCCACTGATGGCTGCAGTTCCTGAGGGGGAGGCAGAGCTTCCATGCACCTGCTACTCAGGGCCCTGGGAAAATAATCACAGGGATTCATAAAGTAGCATACCGCAACAATATCAGCCGTGGTGATAACAACAGCAATAACATGGCTATAATGTAATGTCATCTGCCCTAATGTGCTAAACCCAGATTGATCTGGGCAACATAAAACAATTATTGAGACAAATGGTCAATGAACAAATGAAAAAATGCTCATCATTTCTAATCATCAGAGAAAGGAAATTAAAACCACTTTGAGATATCACCTAATGCCAGTGAGAATAGCCCACATCACAGGGTCCTGTAGATCCAAAGCTGTAGATGCCGGCATGGCTGTGGAGAGAAGGGAATGCTTTTACACTGTTGGTAGGATTGCAAACTAATATAGCTTCTTTGGAAAAAAGTATGGAAAATCCTCAAAGACCTAAAAATAGACCTTCCATTTGATCCTGCAATCCCATTACTAGGTATCTACCCAGAAGAAGAAAAATCATTTTATCATAAAGACATCTACACTAGAATGTTTATTGCAGCCCAATTCACAATTGCCAAGATGTGGAATCAACCCAACTGCCCATCAACCCATGAATGGATTAATAAAGTGTGGTGTGTGTATACCATGAAATTCTATTTAGTCATAACAAAGATGGAGATCTTGTATCTTTTGTATTTACCTGAAAGAATTCGGAGAACGTTTTCTTAAATAAAGTAACTCAAGAGTGGAAAAGCAAGCATCCCATACCTGATACTAAGTTGAAACTAATGGATTAACAATTATAGACCTACATACTAGAAAAACACAATCAAATTAGAGAAGAGGATTGAAGCCACAATCAAATTCAAGAAAAGGATAGAAGCCAGGTGTGGTGGCTCATACCTGTAATCCTAGCACTTTGGGAGCTGAGGCGGGTGGATTGCTTGAGCCCAGGAGTTCAAGACCCATTTGAATAACAGTAAGACCCCATCGCTACTAGGAATAGAAAAACTAGCCAAGGACTGTGGTGGCCGCCTATAGTTCCAAGCTACCAGGGAGGCTGAGGCAAGAAGATCTTGAGCCTAAGAGTTTGAGGTTGCTGTGAGCTATGACGCTATGGCCCTCTACCAAGAGGTAGACTCAGTAGACTCTCTCTGAAAGAAAAAAAAAAGGGGGAGGGGATAGAGAAAGGGGTTTGGTAAATTCCCAGCTAACGGGTATGATGTAGGGGTATATAGCACACTCCTGCGTGAAGGACGCAAGTACAACATGGACTTTACCTTACAAATGCAAACAATATAACCAGATCATAGGTACCCTTGAATTAATTCAAAATTTTAAGAAAAAGGAATTATTGACGTACATACATGTTCAAAAGTCTAGCTTAGATGCATTTGGAGTCCTTTGGGAAATTGCAGTGGTGGTGGTGACTATAGTAGCAAACACATTTGTGCACAGCCTTTGAGTTTCTCAAGTACTTTTCACTAATCTTCTTTGAGCAAAAACCCCAGAAAACCCCAGAAAGCAGGCCTGTGTGTGGCTGAGGCTCCCTCTGTTTACCCTTTTAAGCTTCATTGTGCAAACGTGTGTGGGTCACCTGTTGTATGCAGGTCAGGTCCTGGGTAGGGGCTGAGATGGGGCTGTGGCCACATGCCAATTAAATATACACTTATTTTTATACACTTAAATAGATACTTATTTATATTTATATAAAATATAAATTAAAAATAAGTTCTAATGTCAGAGAAACAATGAATTATTTTGTAACCTAGCTATATCCAGAATATTGCATGAGACATACTCATTCTAAAAAAAATATTTTCTGTTCAGTTGAAATTCAAATTTAACTGGGTGTCCTGTATTTTTATTTGCTAAGTCTGGCACTCTTCGGAGGAAGGTAAGAAGGGTGGAAAGAGATGTTTCTTGCCCTCCGAACAATCTCAAATCTGGTAGAAGACAAAAAAGTATCAACGATTCCAACCTGGGTGGTGTGGCAGCCACATTCCTGACGCTGCACAGGAGTCACCTGGGACCATGTGAAACCGCACACTCTGTCCCAGCAGGTCCGGGTGGGGCCCGAGGGTCTGCATTTCCAATAAACTCCAGGTGGTGCTGGTGCTGCTGGTTACCAATCGTGCTCTGAGTGGGGAGGGTGTCACAGAAGGCACAGTGGCTGTGGGAGCTCAGAGGAGGCCCTCAGCCCACCTTCCCGGGTTAGGGAAAGCTTCACAAAGAGGTGGCACCCAGCGGGTCAGGGCTAATAAGAGTCGGGCCAGGGGAGGAAGGCGGAGGTGTGGAGAGCGCACCATTGTGGAGTCCCAGGGGCAAGAGAGAGCATGGCAGCTCTGGGAGGGCAGGGATGAATATGTGCGGAGGCTAGATTTGGGGTGTCAAGCAGTGCCGGACTCTGAGCACCAGGAATTCATCAGACAGACAGGGTTCCTACCATCACAGAGCCCCACCAAGTCCATCCTATGACAGGAGAGGCAGGGCTGTCGGCAGCCCAGCACCTCCCAGGGTGGCGGGTGCTGAATTGGAGAGAATTTACTCTGGAGAGGTGGGAGCACAGGGAATGAGCAACAGGTAGAGGTAGAGAAGATATCCGGTACAGCAGGACCTTTGGGATCAGGAGTTTAGAAGTGAAAGAGACTTTCTTCAGGAGCTCAGAGGGAGAGGGTAGTGAATTTTCACTAGAGGGGCCAAAACGGAGGTGCAGAAGGTTGTTATGTGACGTCCTTTAGGGCGGCAACCACATCTTGGTCATGGGGTTCCCAGTGCCCAGAATAGGGCTTTGTTACAAGAATCTGGGCAAAAGGGCGGGCTGGGCAGGCAAGGCAGCCCAGAGCCTCTCCCCCAAGCCCTCACTTTGCTACATCTCTCCACACCACGGCCATTAGAATATCAATGGCTGAGAAACTGATTTTGTCGACAGACTCAGATTCATAGATGGGGTGCTTCGAAGCTAGCAGTGCTGGGGTAGAAGCATTCACAGGCCTGTTCTTGCCATCTTAGGGTTTATTGTAGCACCCAAGACAGGCTGCTAGTGTGCTCTATGTCCTTTCTCTCCCTCTTCCTTCGGTAAATAGATCACCTGCATTTTTGCTGGCTATGTGGCTCTGAGAACGACGTCCATACTTCCTGGCTTCTCTAGGTGTGGTCATGGCACCAAGTTCTGGTGAGTAGGGCTGTAGGTGTAAACCTGAGAATCGATCTGCATGTAGAACAGGAAGCAGATGCCATTCTAGGTATTCCAAACAGAAAGGGATTTGATAGAGGGATCTGGGTGCTTACAGAATCCTTGGCAGGGCTGGAAACATGCAGGCTGTGGGATGTGGGTGGGGCTTTTGGTCTCATCATGGCAGCTACAAACAAAAGGTCAGGAAGTTCCAGGGAACTGCTGCCAATGTCATAGATGCAAGGTGGCCAGACAGTGGACTGGAGGCTTCCATGGGCCAGGGACTGTAGCTAAGAGGCTTCTGTTGCTTAAGGAGGAGCAGCCTTGGTCTTCTTCCCACCTTCCAGTGTGTAGGTGAAGCTCACTGGCTAGAACTTGTCACATTCCAGAGCCCTAATGGCAAAGAAGACTGAGAACTGGAGTACTGAGGCCTCCAGGCCCTGCGAGAAGGTGGAAGCACAGCAGGGTAGAGAAGAGCACGCTGAAGGCCCCCCAACAACATTCACTGTCACCCCTTCCTGCCAGCTGGGATAAGGACACTGTGGTGAGGACAACTTCTTATAATAGCAGAGAATCATCATAGCCATTACAGAACTACCACAGGGGTTGGGACCCCTACATGGATAAGAAATAAACTTCTTTTGCTGAAGTCACTGTTTGAGTGGCCAATTCCGTGTCCTGACACACCACCCATAAGTGTAAAATGAGGTCTGGGAGGTTTCCTGCAGCGCGTGTGGTGTCGATGTGGCTGTAGTAGCAATCTCACCCGGTCCTCAAGAGTGTGGCGATAAATATTCCATGGACAGACAAAGCGATATCCAGAGCTGGGGAGGTCGGTGCTGGAGGAAGCCAGAGAGCTCAGAGAGGACGTGCGTGTTTGGAAGACTCCCTGGAGGAGGGGGTCATGGAGATGGAGAGGAGAAAGGCTTCCCAGCCAAGGTCACTTTTCTCTCCCCTCTCCATAGCTGTACCAACCAGCAAGCTGCCCCCTCTGCTGGTCAAGGCTGTGGGGGCAGGAGGAGGAAGGCAATGGTGCCTGAGCTGGCCAGAGGAGTAGAATCAAGATGAGGCAGGATGGAGACCTGAGGGCTGATCTAGAGGAAGGAAGGGAAAGAGTTTGACACTGCTCCAGAATGAGACATCTCTCAGCTATGTCCAAAAGACTCTGAGGACAAGGAGGGGAAGGGACACATTCAGGAAATGGCCACTGGGTCACGAAGAGGTCCCCCATTCTGGCTTGCCCCCTTCTCCTCTGCCTTGGGGCTCCACCCCAGAAGGCACCTTGCAGTCATTCTTTTTTTTTTTTTTTCCTTTTTTTAAGAGACAGAGTCTTTATCGCCCTCAGTAGAGTGCCGTGGCATCACACAGCTCACAGCAACCTCCAAATCCTGTACTTAGGCAATTCTATTGCCTTGGCCTCCCGAGTAGCTGGGACTACAGGCGCCCACCACAATGCCCGGCTATTAATTATTGCAGTTTGGCCAGGGCTGGGTTTGAACCAGCCACCCTCAGTATATGGGGCCGGCGCCCTACCCACTGAGCCACAGGCTCCGCCCCTTGCAGTCATTCTTCACACAAGAGCCCCTCTACCAGCCGGGCAGACTGGCCAACAGGGACAGTCCTATGGAGCTGCAAGTGGGCCACATCCAGCCAGCTATTCTCTCTTTGCCCATCTGTGTGAGTGATATGTACTTAGGATGTGGGGACAGTCCCAAACTGGTCAGGCTCAGGCTTATTTAGGAATCAGGGTTAGGGTTCAGTCTATGACATGGTTGGGACTATTCTGGGTGAGACAGTTGACCAGGACAACATCAGAAATTAGATGAGCACTGGAATCAACCTGTGACCAGGGTCAGGCTCAGCCTGGGTCAGGGTGACAGCTTAGTCTGTAACAAGGACCATAGTTCAGTCTAGGGCCAGTGGCAGGGCTCAGCCTGGGCTTGAAGTTTGGGCTCCTAATGGGCAAGTGTTAAGTTCACACTGTGGATGAGTTCATTTTCATCAGTTTCCTGGGTAATAAACCCAAATGAAAGGCTGTCACGGTGTGTCATTTCTTCCTTTTATGTTATATTTAGCCTTCATTTTACTTCTAGGCCCCTTCTTTACTCTTCTTTCAACCTTGTGGTTTAGGCCCTCTGTCCCTTTGGTAGATGAGGATGTACAGACACGGAGGACAATGAGCTGCCCAAATTCTCATAGCAAGTGCAGGAAGGGCCAGAGCCGGGCAAGAGGCCAGTTGAGCAGGTGCCTAGCACAGGGCAGCCTGGTGGACTCAGCTTCCTGCAGTGCTTTGGAGACAAGCCCCAGGTCACCCTGAAATCCACAAGCAGGGGGCAGGCGACAGGCAGACGGGCGGGCAGCCGGCTGGAGGAGTTGGCAAGGAGGGATGTCCCGGATCAGAGCCTTGGGCCTCAGCCAAGGCTGTTTAGTTGGGGTAGAGGGTGGGGGCAGCGATTCATTCAGCCTGCTATGCAGTGAGCCCCAGGGCAGGTGCCAGCAATTTGCCAGTCCTGAGTGATGGAGCTGGGAACTGCCGAGTGGTCCGGAAGGGCAGGGACCCTCCTGGTCCTCATGGGCACACTCAGCCGCTAAAGGAAATACGAAGTGACGGTAAGTGACAAAATCGAAATGTAATTACGACAGATGGAACTAACCGGCGGGGATGATAAAAGCCATTCCCCAGGCTCTGGGACTTAAAGAGAGGTCACAGGATGACCCCATCCTGGCTGCACAGCCAGCAGAGGAGGCGAGAGAATGAGCTCAAGGATAGGAGCCAAGTTCCATGGAGGACAGTGAGCAAACTGGGCTTCAGCTGCAGTGGAAGAGATTTAGGTCAGATACAAGAATGAACTTCCTGGAGATGAGGGCAGTTAAGCATTGGCAAGTGTGTAATATTCTCTCCTTTTCCCAAGGACACAAATATCCCTGCTGCACAGGCTGGACAATCTGACCTCTCCAAGTTCTTCGGGAACTAGAGATAGCCACGTCATCAAATGAGAAGGCTGCCCGGGTAGAGGCGGCTCAGTGTATAATAAGCCCCAGAGGGCTTCTTGCTGGCTGAAGCCTGGACGGGGAGAGTCGGCCTAGCTAGGCCCCATGGAGGTGAATATCACAGAGGGTCTCTTCTTCTCCTGGGTGCAGCTGTCCCTCCACAGGAACAAGAGCAGAGCGGGCATGGTGGCCATATCCTGAACCCACAGAGGAAGCAACCAGGCTGCCTGATCCTGGGCTCTGATGAGGGAAACCCAGGGCCCACAGAGAGAGTTGTCTAGACCCTCTCAGGGGGTGGGATTGGCTGAGATCCATGGGGAGACTTGCGCAAGAATCGGGGGACTCAGCACCAGCATCTGGGGCAGGCTTGCTTTGCCAGCTACCACTGAGAGAGCCAGCTTGGCTTTGCTCTGATGGATTGAACTGGCCAGTTTTATTGGCCCCCATTCTCCCTTCATTTTGTGCCAGTTCTCTCTGCTGGGCAATGGAGCAGGCCAAGAAAGTGGCTCCTTTATGTTTGGTGAGCTCCAGATTGGCGGGAGAGAAGAGACTCGCACTCCAATTCAAGGCTGTCATTCAGTTCCCATTTATTGAGGACCCGCAGGGCCTGCTCTGAAGCCCTGTACTTATGAAGACAGTACTTGTAGAAGTTTATAGTTTGGGATGAATGAAATGCTTACGTATTAACTCTAGGTGACACATGGCGCACGTGGTCCGGAAGGTGGGGGATGGAAGAATTTGGTGCAGTCTGGAGAATTTTTAGAGGAGGCAAGGCTTGAATCTGACCTTTGCAGGATGAGGAAGACCAGCTTAGATGATTGGTAGAGGGAAATGCATTTTGGGTGGGCTAAATGTGTATGTAAGTTAATGTGTAGAGGTGGCAAAGAGTTCTGAACTTCAGGACAGAACTAAGGTCAGGGGTGGAAAACAGATCCTTAGATGATCCCAGGAGATGTGCGGCCACTAAGGGGTAAAAGGCTTTTCTACCTTCCCCAGATAAACAGATCCGAATCCAGGAGGTCAGACCCAGAGCAGAATGCTGGCGAACCCAGGCTGCTGCAGCCCTCGCTCTAAGCCCCAACTGCCCCACCCACAGACAGTGCAACCAGATGGGGCACAAAGTCCTCCTGCATCCGCTCTCGCACCACGGCCAGGAGGTGATGAGCTCCATGTGGTGGGGCCGGAGGCTGTGTCCACGCACACTCCTTCTCCCCGGAGCTGCATTGTTAGCGCCTTTGGCTCTGAGGCTGATCCTGCAGTTCTTCCATCATCAGGGAGAATGTAAAGGAGCCAGGCTGGTCTTGCCACCCCTGGACTATCTTTCACCACGAACACATCCTCATTATGGCTACTGAGCATAAAACAAGCCAGCATCTCCATCATTTCAAGCACACCATCCATCCACCTGTCACAGGCCCAGCAGGTATACCTGCAGCTAGGACACTGAAATATCAGATCAGGATTTATCAGGGGCATTAAGTTGTAATTTATGCCACTCTTTTTCCCTTTTAGGGACAGTCTTTCTGAAGCATCTCTGTCTTCCTGATGCATCATTCCTAATGACTCAAGATGTGTGTTTCCACCTGCCCACCCGCAGCCCTCTTTTGGGTATGTTTTCTCCATTATCTCCCCAAATCCCATGAGTCAGCCTCTTGATGAATCCCTTGCCTCTGACCTGAGAGAAAGGAACCCCAGAGTATAAACTACATATACAAGTATGATAAATATAAATGATCTTGATTAGCTGCTGGATCCCCAGGAATACAAGCATTCCAGAGGAACCCCAGTCCCTCATGATGGCAGTTCCAAGTCCCAGCTCTATGGCCTTGAAGAAGTCACTGTTCTCAGGTCTTTCCCCTTCTCCTCCATAAAATGAAGGGGCTCACACATGGACACTAAAAGTGGGGGCCACACATCCCGGGTGCCTCAGTAAGATTTACTAAACTGCCATCACCCAGCATGCCTGGTGAAGGGCAGGAATTCAATAGCTCCAGAGGGAAGTCAGAGCCAAGTCCTAAGTCACCCTTCATGTTGTAGGAGACCCAATGGCTACTGTTCCTTTGGGGGACATAAGTGCTGGGGCTCCACTGCTGGTTCCCCCATACCTTCCCCTTGGCTCTCTTATTTCCTTTCTCTCCCTCCCTTCCTCCCTTCGTCTTCCTCTTCCTTTTCTTATCATCTGACATATGCTTGCTTTGAACTTTTCCTCCTGCTTTATCGCACACTACGTGCTTCAGATCACATCTTGCCAGACTAGAAATAGTGCTGGTGGTTACCCTGACCTGAGCCAAGGTCTGAATCCTAAACCTCAGTCCCTGAACTCTAATTGTTCTCGTTTACTTGTGTATGGGATGAATTGTGTACCTTGCAATCCAGTACCTTGCATACGACTATTTGGAGAAAGGGCCTTTAAAGAAGTAATTAAAGTAAAGTGAGGCCATCAGAATGGACCCTAATCCAATCTGACTGGTGTCCTTATAAAGGGATATTTTGACTTCCAGAAACACCAGGGATGTCCCCACACAGAAAAGGCCATGTGAAGAGGTAGCCAGAGGGTGGCCATCTATGAGCCAAGGGTAGAGGACTCAGAGGGACCCAGCCCCGCTGACACCTTGATCTTGGACATCCAGCCTCCAGAGTTGTGAGAAAATACATTTCTGCTGCTTAAGCTCTTAGCCTGTGGCACTTTGTTACAGCATCCTTAGAAAACTAATACACTGACATTTAACTAACCTTAGAATATTCCTGAATCCAGGCATTAAGATCGAAGGCTGGGAAGCATTTTCACCCTGCCTTCCTTAGTCAGTCCACTTCACACTAATCTGAGGTTATAGCTGGTTCTGTCCAAACTATGAGCTCCAGGGACCCTTTTGGAGGAGCGATAAAGTTGTATGCAGTAAGACGTGACAGAGAGGAAACTGTGAGTGGCTCCAAGCACCTGTTTTAATAAAACAGTTTACATAGTTGTGACAGAATAGGGAATCTTTTGATGAGATATATATATCAAAGATATATATACACACACAGAAACATTTTTTTTAATCTGAAATGTATTCATATGGTTCAAGAATGAAAAATATAAAAGGTGTATAATGAAAGGTTTCCTTTCACTCCCAGCTAAGATCTACCAGTTCCCACCACCCCCTCACACAAACTGCTATGAATGTCTTATGAAGCCTTCTAGATTTTCTTCACACCTACATTAGCAAAACCAAATGTCTTCACACCTCCCCCTATTTTGCACAAAAGTTTGTATCCTGTGCACACTATTCTGCTCCTTTCTTTTTTCACCTAATGAAATATTTTTAAAATCTTTTTGTTTTTAATGAGCTCCTTTGTTCATTTCCCCAGCTATGTAGTATTCCATTGCAGGATTTATTTATAGTTCAAAATCCTCTACATGCTATGACAAAAATGGGTAACATAGGAAGTAAGATTTACTCAACTGCCATCACCCAGTAGGAGCCCCTGACAGCAAAATGATGCATCTTTATCTGAATTCTTGAGAATAGTCATTATGGTTTATTGAATCAAAGTAAAATTTCCTAATGTTTTATTACATCTTAATGATGTGGGGGTTTCTCTTAGTTTCTTTAGGATAGGCTCAGAATATATTCTAAATTTATAAATGTATTTCCAAATTTAGTCTTATCATTAATCGTTTATTCTTAAGATGATTTTCAACTACAACATCCAGAGATTATCACTTCTATTTTTTATTTCACACAATTCAATGTTTATTATGTGTAAAAAGAAATCCTCCTGTACCCATTTACATTTTGAGGTGGCTTACAGGAGACCATAGCTTCACTAGAGGCTCTTTGAGATAAAAGATTAATATGCCTCATAGCAGGGATATCAGACTTCAGTTTGTATAGGAAATGACGTGGGATGCATAACACACTCCCACCCTGAGTTTCGGATTCCAGCCGGTCTGGGATGGGAACAGTAAGCTGGATTTTAGCAAGGAGATTCCTTTCCAGGCATCTACAATCCTCCCTTTGAAAAGCTCTGGTGAATGGGAAAGAAAGCAAGAGCTACATTCCACACTGAAAATATTGAGGTTGTCGTAATTAATAATGAAATTCAACTCTAAGTTTCCATTGAAGCTCAGGCCAAAGTAGAACCAAAAGGATATAGTGTTCCACCTGCCAGAACAAAAGGCCGGTTTTTCAGGAGACATAAACATGTTCCTGGCATTAAATGCTAAGTGGCGTTCGTCATGGGAGCCATTTCTTGAGGTTCACTGAGCTTCACAATGGGCAGCATCTTCCCTGGCAGTCCCACAGAAAATGCAAACAGGGTCGTTAGCATCCTCTGCAGAAGTCACAGCTCATCCCCAAGCCCAGGTCAGGACAAAGTTTCTGCAGGAAGCTCAGCCAACGTGGGCTGAGAGGTAAGAAAACATGTGCCACCCGAGAGTAAAAGGGCAGACAACTGAGACCTCTCAGAAATCCTGAATAGGGGCGTTAGATGTGACTGAGGAGAGAGAACCCCCATGCCTGGCGCTTGTGAACTGGAGGGGAGACAGAGTCCCTGTCCCTGGCCATGTCCAGTCTGAAGAAGGAGGCCTCATATGTTATCTCACATATGTGGAGAGGACAAAAATAGGAGCTGTTCCCCTATTTTGCCACATTGCCTGAACCTTGTTGGAGCTAGTTTCTGTTTAGGCTGACATCTCAGGGATTGCAACATGGTGAACATTCATGGAGGGGGAAGGGCAGTAACCCCCTGCTGTTCCTAGGATATCTTGAAAACCACTGGTGTTTTACCAATTCCAAAAGGCAGGAGGAAGTGTGTATGTTTACATGTGGTCCTCAACTCCAGCCCCTGCCTACTCAAACTCAGGCCGGCCAAGACACTGTAAAGCCTATCCCTCTGCTCTGCCTTTGACGCTCCTTCAATCCATATTGGAGAATGACCGTGGACTCCTGACCACCATCAGGGAGCCCAGGAAACTGTGGTCACTGAGGGGAGAGCTGAGTTGTAACAGACTAGCATGGCCTCTGGGGTGCCTTCAGTTTATCAAATGAGGTCTGTGATCTAAGACAGATGCAGGAAATCATTGTTCCTCTAAGATGGAAAAGACCTTAGCAATTATGGTGGAGATTGCTAGTTATATACCACAATCCCCTCTCTCATTGTTCCATAATGATAGAGTTGTAGCTAGCCATGTAACTGCTCAACTTGCAACTAAGTATGGTCATGGGACAAAATTCTCAAAAATAGGGTTGACAAGTTACGTGCCAACAAAACTTTGGCAGTGTGTTCCACCATGCTCCCTTCCCAGGAGCCCAAACTCAGACATGCTTGTGCCCCAGCTCATTGAGCAGATGAGTATGATGCCCTAGAGCAGCGGTTCTTAACCTGTGGGTCATGACCCTTTTGGGGGTCGAACGACCCTTTCACAGGGGTTGCCTAAGACCATCCTGCATATAGATATTTACATGACAATTCATAACAGTAGCAAAATTACAGTTATGAAGTAGCAACAAAAATACTTTTATGATTGGGGCTCATCACAACATAAGGAACTGCATTAAAGGGTCACGGCACTAGGAAGGTTGAGAACCGCTGCCCTAGAGCAATGACTCTTCATCTTCAGTGTGCATCAGAATCATCTGGAGGTTGATCAGATCATCCAGTCAATAACTCTGGAGGGGAGAACTAAGAATTTGCATTTCTGGCAAGCTTTTGGAGCCATGCTGATGCTGTTGGTCCAGGGACCATGCTTTGAGTAGCAACACCTGAGGAATGAGATAGAAAGATCTTCTATTCCTGAAGGACCACATGGAGCAGAGCCTCTGTACACCTCACATGTTCATTCTGCAATGATATATCAGACTGTTTTGGGGGGGTTTTTTGGCAGTTTTTGGCCAGGGCCGGGTTTGAACCCACCACTTCCGGTATATGGGGCCAGCGTCCTATTCCTTTGAGCTACAAGCGCCACCCTAGACTGTCTTTTTTTTTTTTTGAGACAGAGTCTCAAGCTGTCACCCTGGGTAGAGTGCTGTGGCATCACAGCTCACAGCAACCTCAAACTCTTGGGCTTAAGCAATTCTCTTGCCTCAGCCTCCCAAGTAGCTGGGACTACAGGCACCCACCACAACGCCCGGCTATTTTTTGGTTGCAGTTGTCATTGTTGCTTAGCAGGCCCAGTCGGGTTTGAACCTGCCACCGTAGGTGTATGTGGCCAGTGTCCTGCCGAATGAGCTATGGGTGCCGCCTATCAGACTATCTTTTAAAAGCAACTGAGTTATTGCTAGGTCTCTATAGTTCAGAGCTCAATTTTCTATCAGTTAACACAGCAGTCTCCTAGACTACTCTTTTGAATATAGAAAGGGATGCTGGCACCCAGGAGAAAAAGGACCTACCCAAGGCACACACCAGTCAGGGGGCAAACTAGAGTGAGAATGAAGATCTCCAGTTCCTGGTGGGAGCCTGGGCCCTGCCTATAAATGCGGGGGCACTACGGCCTCTTTTGCTTGGTCTGATATGCAGAATAATGCTCCCCACCCCCAAAGTCCACATTCTAATCCCGGGAATCTGGGAATATGTTAAATTATATGGCAAGGGGGAAGTGAGATTGCAGATCAAATTAAGTTTGCTGATTGGTTGACCTTTGAAAGTGGGGGATTATCTGGGTTGGCCCAATATAACCACAAAGTCCTTAAAAATGGAAGCAGGAGAGGGAAAAAGTGAACATCAGAATGACATGATGTAGAAAAACTCAACTGGCTCTGGCTGGCTCTGCAGATAGAAGGGGGCATGAGCCATGGAATGAGGGTGGCCTCTAGGTGCTGGAAAAGGAAGCAAATGTCAATTCCTGGATCCCCCAACAGGAGTACAGCCCTGAAGACACCTTGACGTCAGTTCTGTGAGATATCGTCAGACTTCTGATGTCAGAACTGTGCGAAAATTAATTTGCTTTGTTTCAAATCATGAAATCTGTGATTATTTGTTATGGCACCTGTAGAAGACTGATGTTCGCTTGTGAGGCTGATCTGGCCTCCTGGGCAAGGGCTCCCTAAGAGTATGTCTTCACCTCATCCGCCTCCCACAAGCACCTGGCTCAGGTCCCCAGGGAGAAGGGAGGACGGAGGAGGAAAGAGGAGGACACACAGAAAAGCATGTGCATAGGGATGTGTGTCCTTCCCCCAAAACCAAAGAGAAAGACTGTGTTTATGTGGCTGTTTGGGATACATGGTACCCTCTAACTTCTAGAAATAAACCCTAACTCTGACCGCAGATTGAACCCAATTTGGGGCCCAGCCTGAGCCTCCATCCCACAAAGTTTAGAAAAAAATGTTGACTCCTTAGGGGCAAAGTCGGGGTGTGGTTGGCACAAACGAACCCTGTTCCCATGGTGCAGCTCATTAGGTCTTACTGAGGCCATTGGTGACTTCAGGAGAGGAGAAGCCACTGCTTTAGGAGAGGCTCCCAGTGCAGGGGCAGGGGAAGGACCCGGACAGATGGGAAAGCATAAGGATGGGACCCAGGCTCCATCTAGAGGGCTCGGTGGTGAACTGTGGGGGCAGTTCATGGGCCAGGGAAGGGCATCTGGCCCCTGGGATAAAAGGGCCTGGGCCCGTTGTGTGTCTGGAGGACCCAACCAGGAGTTCAAGGACACTGCAGAGTGAAGGGTTGTGCAACTAAAGAGCAAACGCCAGCAAGGGAACTGGTTCAGAGTCCCTGTTGCTGCTTCCAGGTCCCCCAAACCCAAACAGAGCCCATCACTTCTCTGGCTCTCAGGGAGCTGCCCCAAGCCCACAGTGGGCTGCAAGGCCCCCAGGTTCTCTCTCCCAGGAAGGCCTCCCTGACCTCCCAGCCTGCCCTGGTCTCCATGCTCTGAGCCCTTCAGCCCTGCCTTGCTTCCCCTCCAGCTCCCTGGGCCACCTAACAGGAGTGTCCTGAGAACAAAGCCCTGTTTCTTTCTGAAAACAGGCACTTGTGTCTGAGTTGGGAGACCTGCAGGTGAAGGGCAGTGATTTCCTCAGCCACTGCCGTTGGTGTTTGCTGGCAGACTCTGGAGGCAAGTCAGGGGCAGGAGGTAGGAATGTGGAGCCAAGGACAGGAGCAGCGATTTGTAATCTTGAGATGTAGGCTCACCTTGGCGCTGTCTCCTGCCTGACCCTAGCCATGTCTCTTTAACACCTGCAAGATCTTACCTTCCTTATTTGTAAAATGAGAATATTAATACATATATGCTCAACCATGGGGGATGATTTATGGGGGGTCGGGCCTTAAAAATATCAGGAATTCTTATTCCACTTTTGAAATAGGAGTAGGCAAAGGGAGTGGAACCTGAACAACTGGCTGGATTTCCCAGCCCTTCTGGGCTAGAATGAGGGGAATTATGCCAAATCAGGGTACGTGGATTAAACCCAATAATCCTCTACTAACATAGACTTCCAGGCCTCGATGGAGATGGGAGGCTGTGGCCAAGAGGAGAGGGGGCATTAGAAGTGTGCTGTCTACCCATCTGGCCAAATAGCTCTAGAGGCAAGAACTGCATGAAATGGCCCCTCAGAGCAGGCCAGGCATTGTTCAGACAGAGAAGAACCTACCTGTCAATCATTTGTTCCTTAGTGAAAATTCTGTGGCTAGTTTCCCCCTCCCTTAAAGCGCTTATTGACCAGCCTGAACCTTACTTGCCTGGAAGGACTCCTAAAGGACTCTTGGGTATCACAGTGAGAACTTGCCATGAGGCTCATCTATGAAGCCACCTTCACTGCTCTTTCAGCTTGACTCAGTTACCCCTGGATTCAAGAAATACTCAAATAACCTGTCTTGCCCTTCCCACCAGGATGAGCAGAGAATGACCATTCTGGGGAAGTAGTGAGTCACCCACTGGCTAGGGAATTCAAGCTAGGAATCAGCCTTCTAGAGCATGTACTGATGATGGGCAGGTCATTCACATTTCTGGAAAACATTGATTCCAAGATTCTGTGTTGAGGGACAAGCAAGCAGAGACCGTAAGGCCCTAATTTACTCTCCCCCAAAGTGGGTGTCCCACAGGCCTCCCTGGATTCCCTGACCCCTGTGCGGAGCTTATTCTGTGGGGCCCCCTCTAAAAAGGTCCATGAGCAGCCACTCCCAGGTTGCATGACCTTCCTCAGCTTTGCCGGCCACATGCCCAAGAATGAGTTCAGGGGCAGAAGGAGCCCCAGCTTGGACACGCCTCTGCCTCACACCAACCCTCCCCGAAACCGCAGGTGGCACATTTTCCTTCCTTTGGAACCAGAAAGGACTGGAAGCTTCTCCTCCATTCTGGCACTGTTAGGATGAGAATTCATGCCAGAAAGGGCTGGGGTAGAAGGAAGAGGAGGAGAAGGGCAGGAAACCAGGAAGGAACTAACATTTAGAGAGCTCCTACTCTGTGCTCAGAACTGTGGGGTGCTTTGCAAGCATTTGTTCATGCTTTCAATTACTAATTCATTCATAGATTACCTCCATGGACACAGAGTGACCGGTGGTCAGGCCTGGCCTTTGAGGAATCCCCAGAATAACAAATGCTGTGAAGATGATTTCATTTATCCCTTATGAAAGCCATTGGAAGGAGATATTACTTTTCCCATTTTACAGACGAGGAAACTGAGGTCAGAGAGATTAAGCAACTGGCCTAAGTCTACACTGTTTGTATGTGTCAGAGCTGGGAACCAGAACTTGGTTTTCAATTCTATTACTGCCACTCCTCCTTATTGTATGCCCATCTTCATCTGTAAAATGGGAGTGCAGCTCCCAATTGCAGGGTGGTTGTAAAGATTAGATGCATGTTTAGCATGGCCATGATGTAGATGTTCAATAAGTGGTTCACGATGTAGTGTCTTTTGTGGCTCCAAGTCCCATGTTCTCTTGCTTCCTCACGTGGATTTTGGAGACAGGTGCCAGAGAGATAGACTTAGGAATTGGGGAAGGGAGGAGATAGTTCAGGACTTGGGAAAGACAACATAGGACAGAGGATTGGCTGCATGCCCATTGCGTAAACGGCGTAGGGACCCAAAGAGGGCATGGATAATCAGGAAGCTTCCGGGAGAAGGAAAAACTTAAGCTGGGCCCTCAAATGATATAAATGGGTGAAGAGGAAAGAGCTGACAAGAGGCTCCTAAGCAGGCCACTGGGAACCCTATTTTTAAATTTTAAAAATATTTTGAAATAATTGTAGACTTCGTGAGGTTGCAAAAATAGTACAAAAAGCTTCCAAGTCCCCATCACCCAGTCTCCCCTATTGGTATGGGGGAACATGGGGATAGCTGTAGCACAATAGTAAAACTAAGAAATTGACACTAGCATAATACAATTAACTAAATCTAAGTCAACCTTACTTGACTTTAACCAGTTTTTTTCCATGTACTCTTTTTATTTTTAGAGACAAGGTTTCACTGTATCACCCAGCCTAAAACTCCTGGGCTCCAGCAATCCTCTCACCTTAGCCTCCTAAGTGGCTATAGGAGTATAGTTACGTACCACCATGCCTGGTTAATTTTTTATAATTTTTTTTCTAGAGCTTGATTCTCTTTGTGTTGCCCAGGCTGGTTTCAAACTCCTGGCCTCAAATGATCCTACAGCATTAGCTTCTCAAAGTTTTGAGACTACAGGTGTAAGCCACCATGCCTCACCAGCAGGCACTCTCTTTTTTTATGTATATATGTACATATAGTTCTATCAGTTTATCACATGTACAAATCCATATTACTACCAGCAAAATCAAGGTACGGAATGGCTCCATCATTTCAAACGAGCTCCCTTGAGGTCCCAACTTTATTTTTGTTTTTGAGACAGAGCCTCAAGCTGTTACCCTGGATTGATTGCTGTGGTATCACAGCTCACAGCAACCTCCAATTCCTGGGCTCAAGCGAGTCTCCTGCCTCTGCCTCCCAAGTAGCTGGGACTACAGGCGCCCGCCGCAACGCCTGGCCATTTTTTGGTTGCAGCCGTCTTTGTTGTTTGGTGGGTCCAGGCTGGATTCGAACCCGCCAGCTCAGGTGTACGTGGCTGGCGCCTTAGCCCGTTGAGCCACAGGCGCCGAGCAGAGGTCCCAAATTTAAATCGCTCACATCTGTGGTCTGCTCATCCGACTAGGAGGATCTATCTATTTTGTCCTGTTCTGTCCAGTGAAGCCTTTCTAGGGAAAGCAAGTTGTGGCAGGGGGAGATCTTCTGGGATTGGCCTAAGCCCCCTTCGCAAACCTCTGTGAAGAGGCTCACCTTGTCACTTTCCTGCAGAAAGAGAAACTAAAATTCTGAAGATGTGAGGGCGGCTCCTGTGGCTCAGCGAGCAGGGCGCCGGCCCCATATACCGAAGGTGGCAGGTTCAAGCCCGGCCTTGGCCGAACTGCAAAACAAAAAAATAGCCGGGCACTGTGGCGGGCGCCTGTAATCCCAGCTACTAGGGAGGCTAAGGCAAGAGAATCGCTTAAGCCCAAGAGCTGGAGGTTGCTGTGAGCTGTGTGACGCCACGGCACTCTACCCAGGGCGATAAAGTGAGACTCTGTCTCTACAAAAAAAAAAAAAAAAATTCTGAAGATGTGATCCTAAGACCAGCACCCTGAGATTCAGAACCACGGACGGATCCAGAGCATCTGTGAAGGCAGAGATTTATAAAGGCGAGAGAGAAGGCTGGGTGCTTCTCGGTCACCTCTTAATCTGGATATGGACCAACCCTGGGTGAGAACTAACACCCCTTTCCCACAGGGTAAGGAAGGGAGAGGACATCTCGGCAATGCTGATTCCTGCTTGCCTGACTCTTTGCCATTATCCAAGGCTCGTCCTAAGCCTCTTCTGTTCTGGGGATCTCGCCTTGACTTTCCCACCTTGCTGGCTCCTTTTTCTGAATTAATTTAACCCAAGAGCTGGCAGCAGCAGCATCCCAGACAGCCGGGAGCACACCGTGTGCTTTTCTCTGCCTGCTCCCACATACGAAGCTGCACCCCCAGCCAGAATGTGAATGCCTTGAGGAAGGACCAACATGTCCTTCACTTGTCTCTTCATTTTCCCCTTTTCCTCCCACCCAGCATAGCTCCATGCAGAGCTGGGAACTCAGGCTCTTTCTGGAGGACACGTTGGCTAGGGGATGACTCTGTTCTTATTTGATTTTCCTCCAGAACCCCATCCTGGGCATCGTTCCTGTCTGGCACTGTTGGGGCAGGAAGCAGAGGGGTATATTCAAACCTCAATTTGCCTTCCAAAACTCCTCAGTCCAGCTTTCTTCACTTTCTCCCATAATCTGTAAGGCCCTTGCCCCTTGGGATCCTCATCCATGGTCAGATTTGTCTATGGAAATCTCTGTGCATCCTGGAATTGCTTTCACTAAGTTCAAGGAACACCTTCCCCAGCCACCTCCCCTGCCAGCTCATTGTCATGGAGCTGGCCCCAGCAGGACTGAAGGACTCGTTCCTTCAGCTGATGGGAAGGTGGTTATTTGCCTGTTCTCATCTCTCGGCCCCTTTGGGAATTCTCTTAGCTGGAGAAAGTGTCCTTACCCAAGGTAACACCCCTTCCCAGGTCAGTCCATATCCAGCACTGGTCAGTGGAAGGGTATTAAGGTCCAGCTTTCCCACCTCGACACTGGACAACTCTGAAGGGTCACCCAGGTCTCAGAGATCCTGTGGAATCCCCTGACACCTTCACGGAGACTGCACTGCTGCCCGGCTTCTCCCTCTGCACACTCCCGCTTCCTTCCTTTCCCCTAAGTGTTGGTCCTGAGACCACTTCCTGATGCACTTTCGGCATGCTAGCTGCCTGAGTCTGCTTCCAGGTGAACCCAATCTATGGCATCTCTAAACCGATGGCCCTGTTGAATTAACCTTCCTCTGGCCTCTGTCTAGCTACTTAAACACAGGCCCACCCTGGAAGAGTAGAGCTGCCGTGTGTATCAGTTTCCCATAAGCCTCCTGAAAGTCTCTGTTCACTCCCTTTTTATGACAGTCCTCTGCCTTGCTTCCAGAAGCAGGCCACTCCCGAGGTTCCCTGGGTTACCTGGCATAGTGAAGGGAACTTTGAAGGCAGGCGGACCAGGGTTCAGGCCCCAACTCCTCCATTAACCAGGTGGGTGCATTAATCTCTCCAAGTTACCTAATCTCTCCAAGTCAGTATTTCCAGATCTGAATGCAGAAATGGTCATAAAAATATCATAGGCCTGTGATAAGGATTAAATGATGCAACACTAGCAAAAATCTTTCTAAAGCACGGTGCCTGTCACACAAATACATATGTACTCAACAAATATTCATTCCCTTCCCTTCTTTTGTGACTGAGGATACTTTCCAAGTATTCATTGCCAATTAAGATTTTAATATTAATTTTTAATAGTAATAAGCATCCCAATATGGACTGAGCATACAAGCACAGATGTGGTCTTTTGAATTTTCCATGTGGTAGATTAGGGAGGTGGGACGGTGGTCATTCAAGTTAACTTTCCTTGTATGTTAGTCTTGTTTATCATGCTGTTGGAAAATTCATGGCATCCAAAGAGAATTCCTCATGATGAGGTGTTTTCATTTTATCCTTAGGGGAAACGGGGCCTAGCCAGGCCATGTTTATACCTGGCTAGACCAGAGATTGTGTTCTCACAAGACCACCAGGATTAGCCCTTCTTCCTAAGCAATAAGTGAATGGGTTGAAGAGGAGGTGGTACCTTAAATTATGGCTGCTAAGGCCATATAACTGGGTGCTGGTATCTGGAAGAGAGGATGTGAGAAGAATATCAGCCTGTGAAGAGAGTTTCAAGGAAGGATAACTTGTCCCTAAAATAACAGCACCAAGTATCCAACTCTTCAACAACCAACTCTTCTTCCCCCAAACAATGGGGATGTCCCCAGAGAAATATCTTCTCATTCCCTTGCCCTACTTTCCCCCAATCCCTATTCCTCTTTCCCTAAGCAAGCTGGAGCAGCTCTGACCTCCCTAGAACTGGTGCTGCCATTTCATTGTGGCATCCCCGGACTGGGTGCGCAGGGCAGACGCTGGAGCGGGCGCAGGCAGCCGGGGCAGGACGCCACGCACTGGGCGCGCGTTCCGCTACAGCTGGGCCTTCTCTAACAACCCTGGGCCAGCGCACAGCTACACCCGCGCAGCAGTGCTGGGCTCAGAGAATGCTGAATTCAGCCCCAATTAGAAGGCCATCTCAGGGCAGGCTGCCGGCACCAGCAGCTGCTATTCTGGGACGTGATGAAGGCACTATCTTCTCTTTCTCTCTCTCTCCGCCATCTCTGCTCTGCTTTATCTTTCTCCTCTCTCTCCCGTCTCCATTTCCATTATCTCTGTACGTGTTTCCACCTGAGTATGCATTTCTTTTCATCCCTTGATTTCTCTGCCTCCCTGCCTGCCCCCATCTCTGTGACTGGATCTCACTCTAGATCTCTCTTATCAAATCAATTTGACAAACACATATTCCCACCTCCTCTGCACCCAGCCCTGCTGGGCTCTGGGAAAGAAGTGATATGCAAGGCCTTGATCTGGAGGACCCTGAGTGCCGTTGCTTGTCTCCCCTTCTCCCCATCCTTTTCTGCATCTTGACCAGCTCAGAAATCCAGGGATCACTTCTGAAGGTCAAAGAAAGGTTGTATGTCCAGCCATCCCAACCCCTTGTCTACCGGCAGTTTCTGTGATCCAGGTTCCCAGTCCTGCCTTAGCAATTGGGAACTTCTCTCCTCCTCCTCAGGCATGCAGCTTCAGCAGGAAAAAAAAAAAGGTTGGCATTTCTAGGGTGAGTCTGCAGCATCAAAGGCTCCGGGATGCCCAAGAGGCCTAAAGCATGCGGCCTACTTTGTGCTGGCCCTAGGGAAACCTGGCCAGGGCCTATAGCAGGGGACATTTTGGTCTCCCTGGTGGAGTGATTTTTATTGTAACTTGATCTTAAGGTCTCTCTCTTGAGAGTGGCCATAGACCAAGACAGCCACTTTCTAAAAGAGCCAGGATGGGGTATAGTTAGGGTTTGGGTGTATGTGTTGGGTGAGACACAATGAAAAAAAAAATGCAAAAGAAAAGTATTATTTACTACTCCCAGATAGATAAGGAATGCCAACGAGGGGCTGGCGAAGGGCTGGCAGGAAGTCCAGAGGAGACAGGGAGCTCAACCAATGGGAGGGAAGAAAGAGGGAGAGAGGGGCCCTGAGGGACTAACCTTTATTAAGGCCCAGGGTGTTAACCTTTAGGCTTTCCTGCAGGGCTATGGATCGGCTAGTTTAAAGAAAACATTCATGAAGCAGGGGGACCTTACTTACGTGACTCTGGCATTGACCTTTTGGTTTTACCACGGTCAGCAGCTGCAAGTATGTTAGGTTTGGGGTTGGGGGCTGGGAAACAAGCAGGCTCTTTTACAAACAACGACGTGGGGAGGGGAAGTTTTAACTAGGCCAAAGGTGATAGAGTACCTTTGAGTTTTAAATAACTTATGTCAGGTCTAAAAATGCATGCTGAGGCAGCAACTATATTAAACAAATTTATGACACTGGGTCAAACCAGCTCTTTACCAATCAAGAGACTCAGGATTCATAGACCAAAGCCTCCTCGTTCTCTTCTCTCCTCCTTCCAGAGGACCCCACCCACCTTCTCCCGGCCTGGCTCCCGTGGCCCTGTTGGGTGCTCATGGCACCATGGTACTGGATTTAATCCGATCTGTGTTCTTTGATCCCAAGTGTGGAGTAGGGGCTTTCAATAGGATCCACCTCTGAGCTCTCCAAGGTCCTTCACCCAAGGAGCTTCCTTTCTTGGGCTTCCCTGTGTACCAGGAATAGGGGGTAAATGGTAACTTATGTTCATTACTGAATTAATGATTTTCTTAAAACTTAGCACCTACTATATGCTAGGAGTCATTTCCAGATGTATTATCTTACCCAATCACAGACAAGCCTTTTGAAGCTGCCCTTTTAAATCTTCTTCTAGAGTTGCAGGAACTGAAGCTGAAAGAGGTTATCCAAGTCAAATCCCCGGGCTGGGGCAGCAGGTCAGGTGCTTCCTGATTCCACAGCCAGAGCTGCTTTTGAAGTACAGCTCCTGCCTGTAAATAAACCCAGGGGAACAACCTTTCTACGGAGCACAGTTCTTGTTCACAGAATTCTTTATTTCAGATCCAGGAGCCTCTCTGCCCTGAGCACAGAGGTTCTCAACCTTCCTAATGCCGTGGCCCTTTAATACAGCTCCTGTGGGTCGCGACCCACAGGTTGAGAACCACTGCCTTAGCAGCTGCTCCAGAGCTGGACCCAACTCCCAGGAGAGGCAGACTGTGGCCCCTGCACACGGAGCCAGCCTTGGGCCTGGCTGGGACCTTGACAGAGCAGAGAAGTCTTTGCCCTGGGCCAGGCAAGCACAGCTGGTGACAAGTTCTCAGCCAATGGGAGCCACTCGGATGAGAGGCAGCCTTGGAGAAGTGGAAGGGATGCTCCCTGAGTGTCAGCCAGAGGCTCAGAGGTGAAGGTGCCAAAGTCTCCCAGGTGGCTTCAGGAATGAGCTCCCACTCTCAGTGGGAAGCAGGACGTCAGCTTGGCAGGGCTGCCTTTGAAGCCCCCCAGGGAGGGGACTTGTGCTCAGGGCCTCCCTGGTGAACAATCATCCCCCTCTGGTGTGTGTCACAAGTGGGCATCTGAAGTGGACTTTGGAGCTGGGAAGGCACTCTGATGTGGCCTTTCTTCATGGCTTTCCTTTGTCAGCAGTGCTGTCATGTCAGGATGAGCCAGATGAAGAGAAAGCAGGTGGGAAGCATGGTGGAGCCAGGCTCTCAGAGGGAAGAGCAGCTCTGCCCTTGATGGCTGCTATGGAATCAAGGTCCCCAAGCCTGTCTGCACTCTGACTTCTGGGGGCCCCCCAGCTTCACGCTGGCCCACCCCAGGTCTCCCTGGCTTCTAGCAGGCAGGCCTCCAGCACCAGCCCTTAGACTCCAGGAGACTCCCAGCCCCTCAGATGTAGTCCCTGCCCCCTGGCCTGAGACCGCTGTGCCTTGAGTGCACATCCTATAGGTCACCTACTTCTTAAAAGTCAGAATCACTTCTCTAATCCACTTCTTCTTTGGTTCCAGCACCTCTGCCAGGTTCAGGCCTTCCTCATCTGCCCCAGGATTGTGGTCACCTATGACCTTCTAGCCTCTGGTCTGCCCTACCCATCCATCCCAGAGCCAGTTTTCTAGCACGTAGGTCATACCCCACAGTGTCATTTTGTTGCTTCTTCTCTTTCCCCTGGAGCCCAAGGCTTGCTGACTCTGCTCTTGTCAACGTCTCCAGCCTTGTGCCCACCCTTTCTCTCCACTGTGCCTCCCAAGCTCAGCTACACACAGCCTCAGCCATTCCTCAGACATGCCCACCTGTCCTCGGTGCTGAGCCTTTGCCTGTACTGTTCCCCCATGTAGGACAAAATTCTCCCAGCCTCGCCTAAAGGTGCTGGTCCATCCTAGTCTCCTGCTCATACTATCAACCCGTGTTCTGCTAGACTCCATCTTAGCTTCACCTTCCCTGGCAAACCTTTCCTGGGTGCTAAGCTGGGCCTTTGTCTCCCTGGGCTCTCTTTGTGCCCTGTGTGCCTAACCCTGCTACTTGCCCCCTATCTCTGGAGGGCAGGGGCCATGTCTGAGTCACCTCCATAGCTCTGCAGCCGAGATTTCAGGGATGATAATCAGGAAGGCCTTCACCAGTTCCTACCATTCTTGGCTGAGGCAGAGAATACACCCCACACACACATCCCCCCACCCCCTGTCCTAGACCCTCTACAAGATCAGGTAGTACGAGCTAAGATGGGTGCTGAGTCAGCAAGGAAGGGTCCCTTGAGAAGGCAGGACTTGAGCAAGGTCCTAGCCCAGTGTTTCTCAAACATTTTATCTCACAGCACACTTGAACCTATAGTTAAACTTCCAGGGCACACTTAAATTATGTTGATTAAAAAAAAGAAGGAGTAAAAAATATATACTTCCTGTGCTTTGAATATCTTCTGAAAATAATTTAATTAATGATTTTTTAAAATGGTTGCAGCACATCCAAGATCCTCTCATGGTATACCAAGGTTGAAAATCACCCTCCTAGAGGCTTGCTCTGCACCAATCCAGGGATGTGGGTGTACATGACTGTGCCAAGGCAAGTGACTATGGTAGACTGGACTGAGGGTCTCAATGCTGCATGCTCCCCATGTCCATGCCCCTTGACATGCACTTTTGTATTGTCCTCCCACTATGAATGGAGGAGACTTACCCCAGCCCTTGACTCTGGATTCAGCTATGTGACCAGCTTTGGCCAATGGAATACTACCAGACATGCTGCAAACAGAAGTTTGAAATAGGCTTTTACACTGGAGCCTGCCTTCTTGTGCATCTGCCATCACCATGAGAACATGCCTTCACTAGCCTGCTGGAGGATGAAAGACATATGGAGAACAGCCAAGTCATCACGGTTCCCCCAGCCGAGACTAGCTAAGCCAATAGCCAGACAACCTCCAGAGAAGTGAGTGAGCCCAACTGAGAACGGAAAAACCACCCAGCAGAGTCCAGACTAAATGTCTGAGTCGCAGAATAATAAGTTAAATACTTAGTATCTTAAGTTAGTGAATTTGGGGGAGTTTGTTATATAGCATTATTGTGGAAATGCAGTGACTATGGCCAAGGTGACCAGCCTCTAGCAGGGCAGGCTTACCCACAATGGTGCCCACAGTAGGGTGGCGCATAGGGAGTCCGAATAGGACCACCTTTCCTTCAGCATTGTCCACTGACCCCTCTGTTCTAGCCACCTTGGACTTTGCGAGACTTTACACATGTCCTGTGCCTTTGCACAACTGTTCCCTCCTCCTGGAACACCCATCCCTGTCTTGTCCTCTCTGAACCCTGCTCATCTTTTAAGGCCCGGTCATACCCTAAAACAGTTGTGAATTCACAGCCGTTTTGGGAATGGGGTGAGGTACTAGGGAGTGGAATTCCCCACGCTGTCTTGCCACCTGCCCGTCCCCTGCTGTGCTCTGCCTGCTGCTTCTCTGCAGCTCATTCTCTCACATAGTTATCAAGCCACAGGGCTGTTGTATCCCCCGAATACTAAGAGGTCCTGGCCTCTGAGGGCATGGGCCTTGTGCATTCCTAGGTCTATCCAAGCCTTGGCACAGGCCTAGCCCCAGAAGTGTCCTGGGAGTGGGTGATGAAGAGAGTTGAATAAATTTTCCATCTCCTGATTTGGGAACAATATGACATGAGACTATTGAAATCTGAAGGCCTATTTTCAGATGCTACTTTGCTCTGCAACATTTGGCGGGGCCTGTGCCTCTCTGAACTGGAGTCTCCCACCTGTGTAATGAAGGGTTGTGCTGACTCTTTGTCCTACTCTCTGTCAGTGCTGAGCATCTAGGAAGTGTGCCTGGGCGTCTAGTCCTCCGGCTGCTGGCTCTGGACGAGTTCGTCTCCCCACTCCTAGCGCCTGCGTTGTATGGCAGAGTGTCTCTGCTGCCAGCAGCCTGGCCAGTCATTTGGATGGGGTGGCTATGAGGTATCCTGGCTTCCTTTGACTGCCAGCATCTTCCATGTTCTAACAGTGGGATTTATGAAGCAGTGGGATTAGGAAGCATTGGTGCTGGGGGTCGTCTATTCTAATAACTCTGCTGGGCAAGGCTGGGTCCCTGCCTGTCTGATGCAAGAGGCCTGGCCTATCTTCAAGAAATTTATACACACACACACACATTCAAAGGCCCTTCTCCTAGTAGCTTCAACTGGGGCAATAGGAAGGAATACTGACTGGCTGTATTTTCCTCCCTTGGAACCCCTTGGAGTAGGTGGGAAGAGGAGAGGGAAATGGAAGGAGAGACTTTTCCACTCCAGCTTGTTGAAGGCAGCAGGCATGAAAGCCCCCAGAAGCCAGAACCCAGCCAAGTGCACGCCTACAGAACAGAGCTTGCTGAAATGCAGTGCGGGGAGGGAGGCAGGGGCCTGTGAGCTCGATCTTACTCTCTGGTCAGTATCATCTGGCCTCACCCCACCCTGGCTTCCAGGCTTTTCTGGAGTTGGGGCAGCTCCAGAGAGGCTCACTTCATGCTTCTGCCTGGAATACCAGGAAGGAGTCTGGGGCAGGGGTTCATGGGGTCCCTATGGCCATGGCTGGAGCTGTAGGGTGGAGGAACACTGGGCTACAGGGCTTCCAGATGCAGCCTGGAAGGCCTGGTCCCTCCCTCATCTGCCCCTGTCTCTAGCAGGCAAGGCTAGAAGGAAGCATGGAGGGGCTGCGAGGGGAGACAAAGGTTAAGAGGCTGAAAGTCAGAAGCCTGAGGTTCTGGCCTGAGTGTTTGCCTTTGGTAATGTTGTGACCTTGCATGGTTCAACTCTTCCTCTAGATACCTGGATAGCTCTTCTGTAGGTAAGAGGTAATGTAACTCCCACTCTGTCAAATGATCTCAGGTATGGGAAGAACCATCTGAAACCATAAGGCTCTTTATTAGTAAGAGATGTTTTCACTATTGAACCCAGAGAGGTGGTCTAAGTGTGCTTGAGACCTCATTGTGGGGCTCTCTGCAGCCTGGGCTTTGAGGGGTACAGCCAGGACCTCACCTCTGCCTCCACCCTGCCCAGGTTCCCAGCCAGCAGCCTCAGCAGTCCCAGTACCCTCTGGGCCGTCCTGGGTGGGGAGGTCAGGCAGGAAGAGAGGGAGGTATTCTTGGAGCCTGGAGAAAAGAGGAGAGGAAAACGAACCAGAAACTCCCTGTCAGGCTGACAGAGCCCACAGAGGACAAATCAGAACAGTGTGAACAGGAGCAGGGGTGCGGTGCTTAGACCCCCACAGAAGGAAAGATGGGAGTGTGGAGAGCTTCCTGGAGGAAGGAAGGGGCTAGAGCTGGGCCTTAAAGGATATAGTAGCTGTGCAGTGAGAATGGGCCTGGTGGATTAAGGTCACACGTCCCAAAGGCAGAGGAACCACACTCGGTTCCTGCTCGCCTATCCCAGTTCTACAGAGCAAGGCCCAATGCACAGAAGCCCAGCATACATAAGGGAGCCCACTGCAGCACTCGGGGCTCCAGCAGAGGTGGGGGTAGCATTGATGCCTCAAGGGCTCCTCTTCCGCTTCTATCATAGCAGCTTTTTTTCTGAAAGAAGGAACATGAGGCTGATGAATGGGTGACTCAGAGCAAAGCCTGTGAGTGCTGTTGGCTTCTGCCAGAACAGAGACCAATTATCAGGCCTTGGAAGCATGAAGCGTCCAACTTCCTGTCAGGGGGAGAAGAGGCCAGAGAATACTGCTTTGTCCACACACCTCCTGGGTCGGCACAAACTGCCCCTCGGAAATAAGCCCTCCACATCCACGGGCCATCTGAGCCACGTAGACCCCACAGGGGCAGAATGAGAATTGTCAAACCCAAACTAGGGAAGAAGAAACTGAGTCCCAGGGAGGAGAAGGGCCTTGACCTACATAGCAAGGTCTAGGAGTAGAAGCTGGGCCTCCTGCTTCTCAGCAAGTCAGCAAAGACACTCCAACCAAATAATCTGGGACCTCTGGTCAATGTAAATAAGTAAACCGGATAACTTCAGGTCAAAGAATCCACTTTGGAATAAGATTTACACTGAGGTGTATACACGCCACCACATGCCAGGCATAGTGTTGGACGCTTTGCACAGCGCCTCAATTCCACCCTCTGTGATGAGCGTCCACAAGCTCCAGATGCTTGAATAGTCTGGTCAGCTTTTCCAAAGCACTCAAGAAGGGGCAGCAGGGCTGGGGTCTAAGCAGCTGTCTCTTTCAGGCCAAGGCTCTGCATGGCACCATCTGGAGACCCCAGCAAACTGATTACAGGGTTGGGAATGGCTGGGCCAGGGAGGAAGCAGCTGTGCAGGCAGGACAGGAGTGAGGGTCCTACCGGAGGCCCCTCCCAGGGTCAGGGCCTGATGCCTCTGGGAACTGGCTTAGAAAATAACCCCCTCAGCAACTGTAATAACTTCTATTCTTACTGCCCTCCACTTCTACTAAACCCGCTACAGCTTTCTAGGCTACGCAATTAACACACGTATGCTTTAGGGACACCCTCTCATGTAATTTTCAAAATAAACCTTTGTGATAAGTTCTTTTTCATTTGCATTTTGCAGATAAGGAACCTGAGGCTCAGAAGAGAAAAGTTCCTCCCCAGTCTGTCTCCAGAAGCTTCTGGAATGTCTTCTGCAGTCTACACTGTTCATGGACTTTAGGCGGAGAGAAAGGCATCCTTCCCACACCTCAAGTTGCCTGAGAGTGACGAGGTGAGCGTCGGTGTGGATGAGACCTATTTGTTGGGGGAGGGGTGGAGTTGTGCACAAAAAATACCATTTATTTAAATAAATGTAATATTATTTATTAATTAATTATCATAAATTTAATATCATTTATTACCAACACTTGCTTTTTAAAAATATAAATATTCAATTTATTAAGAATACACGTTTAAAAATATAACTTTTCTTAAGGATTAAATCCCACTTACCAATCTTATTGTTCTATTTATAAATGTAATAAAATAGGAACAAGACCTTCACTTTTTCTTCAGTTAAAGTTTGATTAACTCAAGTTGAAAAAACTAAACTCCTTTAAACAGTCAGTGCCATTTACAATTTAATTAAATCTATTTAAACAATTTCAGCTACATTTAAACATTTAATATATTTGATTTTCCTGTGTAACTGAAATGTCTAAGTGAACAAGCAAAATCTTTTCATCATGGACTTTAAAAACTGTTGTAAATTGAATAAATTAAGATTATAAATATAGTGACTAGTGACTTTCGCATCCTCTTAAGTGTTGCAATCCTGCTTGCAAAATTAGTCTAGTTCTCCCATACCTTTCAACTGAAAATTACATGTCTGTGGCCTTCCGGTATAGACTAGATGGAGCAGGCACACTTCCACTTCACCTTCCCTTTCCCACTGCTTACTGACAAAGACCCGGGAATGAATACAGACAGCAGTGTTTAAAGACGCTTACAAAAGAAATAATAGCATGTGGATTGGTAGAAGATGAATGCTCAAAAAATGACCAACGTAGCAGCGACTTTCCTGGCGTTTTCCCTCCAGTATCTCCTGCCTCGGACTGCAGAGAACCCAAATCCCAGAAACTGGGAAGTGGGCACAACCAGACAAAAAGCTCCAAGAGAAACCTCTTTTTAGCTAGAGGGCTGGAGTCACTTCAGGACAGAGAGCAGGGAGGAATCCAAACTTTTTTCTCTTTACTCTCCCTGAGCACACCCCAAGGAAAGACTCCAAAATGAAGCTACGCCCTGTAGTGTTGGTAGTGTAAGACCTCAAGCTGTGAAAGAAAATCCTTTTCTCGGGTAGAAGGGGACCTTGTCCGGGTTTGGGAGAAATTCTGTTCATTTTTTCTTCTCTCTCTTTTTCTTGTTGTTGCTTCCGACCAGAAGAAATGTGCAATAATGTAGAGAGGCAAAAACTCCAGCTTTCTAGCATGAAGATGAAGAATAGGGCCTCTGAGAAACAGGGAATATGAGAGAAATCATGGCGAGCTGGAGAAGGGACTCTCTCAAATCTGTGTATGAAGTCCTGTGTATGCACAGAACTGACCCAAAGTAGTAGGCAGGTCAGGACTTGTGGTCTGAACCAAACCGGTTGATTACTTAATATTCAGAATGCCCTCCCAAATTGTTCCATGTACAAAAAATTAGGAAAATCTCAAATACTCTCAAAGAAAAAAATAATTAATAATCCTGGTCCTGATGTTATCGAGGTAATGGAATTATCACATATAAAGCAGATATTATAATCACAGTCCATAAAGTAAGAAAGATGATCTTGGAATGAATGGAAAGGCAGAAGTTCTCAGAAAAGAAATAAAAAAAAAAAGAAAGAAAAGAAAACTGTTGGGTAAAATAAAGAACCAAATGGACATTTTATCACTAAAAACAAAATAACTGAAATAAAAAATTCATTCTAGGGGCTCAAGAGAAAAATAAGGATGGCAGAGGAAAGAGGCAATGAACTTGAACATAGATCAGTAAAAATTATCTAATCTGGACCACACAGAGAAAACAGATTCAAAAGAATGGACAGAGCTTCAGGGACTTGTGAGGCAATATCAGGAGGCCTGAAATTTGTGTTGTTTATGTCTCGCCACAGAAAGAGAGAAAAGGCTTAGAGCAAAAAAAAAAGTTTGAAGAAATCATGGCAGAAAACTTCCCAAATTTGATGAAAAGCCATAAATTTATAGTTTCAATAAGCTCAGTAAAACCCCCAAAAATGACAAATTGAAAGAAAATCTGACCTAAATATATCTTAAACTGCTACAAACTAAGGATAAAAAAGTTTCAAGTACCCAGGGAAAAGCAATACATTACACACTGGGGAACAATTAAAATGACTACTGAGTTCACATCAGAAACCACTGAAGCCAGAAGACAGTGGAACAACATCTCTAAATTGCTGAAAGGGAAAAAAAAAAAAGAACTGCCAACCTGGAATTCTACATCCAGTTTAAAATATCTTTTTTAAGACAAAATAAAACATTTTGAGATGAAGAAAAACTGAGAAAATTCATTGCCAGCATTCCAGATCTAAAAGAAATGCTAAAGGAAATTCTTTAGGAAAAAGAGAAAAGATACCAAAAGGAAACTCAGAACTTTAGTCATTAAAAGAAGAGAACAAAATGATAAAAGCTTAGTAAATATAATACACTACCTTCTTACATACAGTAAAATATGTATGACTATTGAAAGCAAAAATAACATTATCTGATTGGCTTTTCACCATCTATAGAGGCAATAAAGATGACTGCAGCATAAGAGGTAAGGAAAAGAACCTACATGACTGCAAGGTTTCTACATTTCACTTGAAGTGGTAAAACGTTGACTCTAAGTAGATCATGAAGAGTTAGGAGTGTACATTATAATCCTTAGAACAACCAATTCAAAAACTGTATAGAAAGATATAGTCAAAAAGCCAACAGAGAAATAAAAATTAAATACTAAAACAACATTCAATATTCCAAAAGAAATCAGAAAGGGGAAAAGAGAAATGAAAAACAGAGGGGGGAAAAACAAAGTCAATAAAATGGTAAATCTAAATCTAACAATATCAACCTAACTAAAAGTAAATGGTTTAAAACACATGAATTAGAAGAGATTTTCACATTAGATATTTTTAAAAGATAAGACCCAAATATATGCTACCTACAAGAAACTCACTTTAAGTATAATGACATAGACAGGTTAGAAGTTAAAAGTTTGTGAAAAAAATAAAATCAAATATATTAATTTTTAAATAGACTGCAACAGCTAAATTAATATCAGGCAAAGTAGACTCCAGAAGAAAGAAATGTATCAGAGATTAAGAGGAATATGACACAATGGTAAAAGGATTGATTGATGTAAAAGTTATAACAATCCTAAACGTGTATGCACTCAAGAACAGCACTTTAAAATACATGAAGCAAAAAACCTAATAGAACTAAAAAGAGAAATAGTCAAACCCAGTTATACTTGAAAACTTTAATACCCATCTATTACCAACGGATAGAAAAATAGAGAAAAAAGTCAGTGAGGATATAAAAAAACTAGAACACTATCAACCAACTTGATCTAATAGACATTTGTTGACAGCTCTATCACCAACAGCAGAATGCACATTCTTTTCAAGTTGCTCCAATATAGACCATATTCTAGTTCTTAAAAGAAACTTTAACAAATTTGAAAGAATTGAGGGCAGTGCCTGTGGCTAAGCGAGTAGGGCGCCGGCCCCATATACAGAGGGTGGCAGGTTCAAACCCAGCCTCGGCCAAACTGCATCAAAGAATAGCCGGGGCTTGTGGCGGAAATTTGTGTTGTTTATTTCTCGCCACAGAAAGAGAGAAAAGGCTTAGAGCAGTAGTCCCAGCTACTCAGGAGGCTGAGGCAAGAGAATCGCCTAAGCCCAAGAGCTGGAGGTTGCTGTGAGCTCTGACTCTATGGCACTCTACTGAGGGTGATAGAATGAGACTCTGTCTCTACCAAAAAAAAAATTTTAAAGAATTGAATTCATGCAAAGTATTTTCTCTGACAGCAATGAAATTAAACTTGAAATAAATAACAGCTATTCGGGAACCACCCCCCCAATATTGGAAATTAAACAATACACTTCAAAATAATCCATGGGTTAAAGCCATGAGGTTGAGGAGCTGGGATACCAGACGAGGAAGTTTGGCCCATGCTGTTAAACTCTGGGCCACATGGCCTCTCAAGGTTTTTCAGATCCTCAAATGCCAGGCTAAGGGCTTCAAAATTCACACTGTATTTAATGGATAAGCATTTAAGAATTTTCTCATGGAAGGCAGAGTACTATTTGCAAACAGATGAAGTTGGGTGTCATTTGGGGAGTGGTCAGGGAAAGAGGGAAAACAAATGGCTTTCTGCCTTACCTAGAAGGCAAAGTGAAATAAGAGAGTTTAGATTTGTTAAGATTTCTAAAGTGAGACATCTTATGGTTTTTTTTTTTCGTTTGGTTGTGTGTGTGCGTGCATGCGTGGGTGCATGCATGTGTTTGAGACAGTCTCATTCTGTCACCTGGGTAGAATGCCATGGTGTCATAGCTCACAGCAACCTCAGACTGTTAGGCTCAAGTGATCCTCCTGCCTCAGCCTCCCAAGTAGCTGGGACTATAGGTGTCCCTAGCACAACATCCAGCTAGTTTTTCTATTTTTGGTAGAGATGGGGGTCTCACTTTTGCTCAGGCTGGTCTTGAACTCCTCAACTCAAAGGATCCATGTGCCACAGCCTCCCAGAGTGCTAGGATTACAGGTGTGAGCCACTGTGCTCAGCCTGAAGTGAGCCATCTTATTAACAGGGCCCATCATTCCTCTTTCATGGAGATTATTTCTACTGTCTTCTAGGTTCTACACCTTCTAGGTGAACTGGGCACTCTGAATGGGGGAGCATGTCTCCACCACCAAACAGGGGCTCTGTGAGGACAAAAAAATAGAAGTTTTCCAAGGCGTAACTGACTTGTGGCTCTGGACGAGTTACTTAACCTCTCTATGCCTCAGTTTCTCCTCTATGCAATAGGGATGACGTCAGCAAACTGGCCTTGGGCTTAGCCACTTGGAGACAATGCTGGCAGGGAATGTGAACTCCTGACTCCTAGTAGCTGCAGGGGGACTCCGCCTGAAAGAGAGGTAGGGGTGTACTTCCAGTTCACAGTAAGGTCTGGAGGTAGGCCTTAGCATGACAAGGAGTGGGACTCCTGCCTCCAGGAGCCCAAAGTGGGGGCAGGGTAGGGCACATTAAATAGACGCTGAGGAGACTTTGATCCACAGCGTTGACAGGCAGGGTTTCTGTTCTCTTTGAAGCAGCAGAAAGATCAATCCTCCTTCTTATCTCAGCCTGTGCACAGGGGCATCACGTGCTTCTGCAGCTGCAGCTGCTGCTCCTCTGGGGGGAGGCAAAGCCCACTCCAGCCCTGCCCCCTCTCCCCACCTCCCTGCCCGGACCTGAGCCTGAACAGAATCTGCCCCTCCCCTTGGCCTTCCTCAGATGGAAGGAGGGAAAGAAAGAAAGAACACTCGTGCACGGGAAATAAGACCTGCCACCACTCTTTGCTCAAATTTTCTCAAGGGTGCCCCCTTACCTGGGAATTCTCTCTCTTTTCTTCAAAGTCTGGCTTTAAAACATCACTGTTTTGTTGAGATCTACAGACGCTCGGCCAGGAGGCAGGAGACTGGATTCTAGATACACGTATGCCTGTGATTTGCTGTGTGACCTTGAGCAAGTTACTGCCCCTCTCTGGAGCTTAATTCCACATCTGTGAAGTAGAGTTGCTAGAAATGTATTTTAGGGCTCCATTTAAATCTCTGTGGTGAAGACCAAGCCTGGCCAGGGCCAGAGCTCAATGTGAGTTCAGATTATAGATTTCTCTTTCTCAGATCCTGTCCCAGGAATTGATGTCATAAACCTTCATCTCACTGACTCCTTCTTATTTAGGCTGTGTGTTCTTCTGCACAATCCCATTAGTGGAGAGAGCCGCTTAGCTAGTGGAGCAGCTAGCCCATGAGTTTGCCCACGAGGGGCAGAACAAGTCCCATCAGCACTGCCTCTGTCCAGCTTGTTGAAGGACGACAGGACTGCAGATAGCAGAGGAAGAGGATTGCAGGGTCCCTCTGTCCCTGAGGGCCGGGAGGGAATAGGGCATGAGGCAGGGCCGGGAGGAGGTGGACTGGGAGCAAGGGACGGGGGACCCATGTCCTGGACCATCTTCCTCTGCGTGTTGTGTGTTTATGACCACACTGGGCTGGAGTTTGGGTTCAGCTCCTTTCTGGCTGACAAGCGAAAGAGTTTCAGACACAGAGGAAGTGAGATCCCTGTCTTGTCTCCTATCCCCCAGAGCAGGCCCCAAAGACAAAGGGCAGCAGCCACCAGAGACCCACTCCTCCAAGCAGACCCAGTGAGCATATGTTACTTCCGGCATCGGCCTTTCAAGGATCCCAGTAATATGCTTCCTGTACCCAGTCCCCGGATCACTGTCAGAACTGCCTTTCAGGCCGGACCCAGAGTCTCCCAGAGTCTTCAATGGTGTTAAAGCCGTATTTTCAACCTTTTTTTTTTTTTTTTATCTCACGACACCCTTGAACCTATAGTTAAACTTCCACAGCACACTTCAATTATATTGATAAAAAAAAAAAAAGAGAGAGAGTAAAAGAAGAAATACTGTGCTCTGAACCTCTTTCAAAAATCATTTAATTAATGATCTTTAAAAATTTGCACAGCACACCTCAGATCTTTTCACAGCACACCGGTTGACAATCACTGGTACAGAGGGTGGAACAGTCCCCAAAAAGGGAAAAAAATGGGAAACGAAGTAGAAAGAAGTATGCCCAGCCCCCCTGCCTGATGCCGAGGTGTGCCAGGCCAGATCCGGAACCACCTCTGTGCCTCTAGGCCTGCGGGAATCAGTTTTGATCTTCAGCATCCTCCTTCTCCTTCCCCAGCCAACTCAGCGTCCCTGCTGTCACTCCAGGGACCTGGGATCTCCTGCTCTGCCCGGTCCCTTACCAAACTTGCCCTTTAGGACACCTCCAAGTCAGCCCTTTGTCCAGGGGGCCTTACTCCCCTGTTGCCCCCTGACTGGGATCTCTCCAGAGACAGAAATCATCTGTGAATTACTGCCATGACCAGCGAGGCCCAGGGGTGCGATCTTTGCCACCCTGCCCATGTTTTTGTGGCTGCAGGGTAGGCATGTTTGTGCTTCCATATACTCAGCCATCCCCAACCTTTTCGACACCAGGGACTGGTTTCATTGAGGACAATATTTCCCAGATCAGTGGGGGTGGGGGTGAGAATTGTTTGGGGATGATTCAAGCACATTACATTTATTATTCACTTTATTTCTATTGTAATATATAATAAAAAATATTGTAATATATAATAAAAAAGATTATCCAACTCACCATAATAGAGAATCAGTGGGAGCCCTGAGCTTGTTTTCTAAACTCTAGCATCAGCACCTCAGCTCCACCCCAGATCGCCAGGCCTTAGAGTCGCGCACGGAGAGTGCACCCTAGACCTCTCGCATGCGCAGTTCACAGTAGGGTCTGCTCTGCAGTGAGAATTCATGTCGCTGCTGATCTGACAGGAGGCGGAGCTTAGGCAGTGATGTGAGCAGGGGGAGCAGCTGTAAATACAGACGAAGCTTTGCTGGCTCGCCCCCCACTGCTTACCTCCAGCTGTGAGGCCCAGTTCCTAACAGGCCACGGACTGGTACTGGTCCATGGCCCAAGGGCTGGGTACCACAGGCACACACACTTCAGAGTGCAAGTGTTGCACAGAAGTGAGGTGCTTGGTTTCTGCTTTATCTTGGGACACGTGTCAGTGCAGGTCTGCCACAGCCTGTTCTATGTACATGTATATGCACATTTTGTGGGACTGTTTCTCTGTGGATCTAATGTGTCGGAAAGAGAATATTGAAGCATATGGTCCTGCATTTTATGGGGCTTGTGCACTCCTAAATTTGAGGGTGTAGTGTCTAGTTTGCAGGATGGCATGTGTGTCCAAGGGCAAAGTACACCAGGCACCTGTGAGTGCTGAAGCTTTTGGCCACTTCTCCTTTGCCTGGAGGAGCTTCCTGTTGGCTCTGGCCTTGCTGCCTCTCCCTCCCTAGAAGAAGAGCTGGACCCTTGGCCAAATAGCCCATCTGAGATCAAGGACCAGCAGCAATCTCAGTGATCACAGCTGTGCCCTGTGCCTTGAGGTCTGACCCAAGTGGCCACAGAGGTGAGAGAGGCTGGAAAATTGCAGGAATGATGCCCCTTCTTGGAGCATTCAAGGTCAGCCTGGGTGTGCACTGGAGCAAATACTAACACCAAAACCTGTCATTTATTGCATGCTCTGGCTACGTCAGACACTGTGCCAAGCATTTTGCAGTCATTACTTAAGCCACACAATAATTCTATGAAGGTATTTCATTTTACAGATAAGGAAACTGGGCCTGGAAAATCAAATGACTTGCATGGACCATGTAACAAGTAAGTTATAAGACTGGGATCTGAACACAGGTCTGTTTGACTCCGAAACTCTTGCTTTTCTCTCTGCATTCGGGTCTATGGCTCATTCTAGAGAGAAGAGAAAATGGAGCTCATCTCCCTCAAAACCCCCACTTACCCGATGGATGGGTTTGGCTTGTTAGAGACAAACCTTCATTTTACAGAGGAGTTTGACTTGATGCCCCTGGATTTAAGATCCAGAACTCTCTGTTGGAGAGAATAGAAAGGAGGCGGGGGGGCAGAGGAAAATAATAGGTCTCCAACCAGAGATGGTGTCCTGGAGCCAATGGAGAGAAACATCTCTGAGCTTTGATGAAGGAGGGAGTTTGACTTACAGATCTTAGTCTGCACCTTGTGTCCTGGAGCCCAGCCACGTGGACTGCGAGGTTCCTGTGGCTGGCTCTTGTGGCTCCCATGGAAGATTGTCTCGTGATCACCCTGGGGATGAGGGTGCTGGGGAAGTAACCCAGCTGAGCAGTCAGAGCCACTCTTGGTCACACACAGCTGCTTGCGCCTGCACTGGGAGACTGTTTGTTCCCTTCTTTCCTGGATTTAAGTTGCAGAAAAAATGCATTATTTTTTCATTAAAAATTCATTTTGGAATGGATAACCTTTAGAGACATAATTAGCCACATTATTTCTCTCCATTAGCAGTCTCCTGGCATTTGCTGGAATTTCTTGTCCTTTTTCCTCTCCATTTCACTCCTTCCATCCTCTTTATAATCTAGGTTGCAATACTTCCCCACCCCCACCCCAATCACAACCACATACTCTGTTTTTAGACTGAATAACTATTTTAAAATCTGGAGAGGGAGTTAAGCAAGCTTCCCCCCCTCCACCCACTGGGCTGTAGGATTACAGGCCCCTGAGCCAGCATAGAACTCCGAGATGCCCACTGCTGCCAACACGATGGGGGAGGCGGCACCGTGTGACATGGAGACAGCCTGGCTAATGGCAAAGCTGGGCAGAGCTAGGAAGGCTCCTGCTCTCCACATATTGCCCAGGTGATTCCAGGCAAGTAACTTAACCTCTCTGAGCTTCTGTTGCCCCTATAGGGTGTTCAAGGCAAGCACTCACATACTTGAGGTATATAGCAAGTGCCCACGAAAAAGGCAGCTGTGGTTGGGAAGCCCCGCTGTGAACAGGAGATGTGGGTGGTGGGAAAGGCACAGCCTTGGCTAAGTGAGTTAGAGCTATCCACTTGGCACTGCCCCAGGAGCCTAGGTGGGGGACAGGTAGCAGGGAGAACCATGAGAAGGCCCCCTCAAGAAGCAGGACTGGGTGCACTGGGTGGAGAGAGCTGCCAGGCTCAGCCTCAGCTGCCTAAGGCCAAGTGCTTCTCTGTTGAGTTGCTCCTATAGGTTGTATCTGGCACCCATGAGAGCTGCCCAGGAGGTGGCCTTTCCAGGGGATGGCCCAAAGTGTAGCCAATAACTTCTTGGCATTCTACCTAGCTCAGGGGACTTCCACGGTGGATGGGCTGGCTATTTCTCTGGGGACTTCCACTAGCTCCATGCTCAGAAGAGAGCACTCTCCACCCCCCCACCCCTGTGCCCCTCACACTAGTAACACATGACAGACAGGCGTCTCTAACGTTGACAGAAATACCATACTCTGTAGGGCTGAGGGCAGAAAGCCTCTTGCCAGAAATCTAAACTTATCCTGGTCCTCCACTAAGAGGACAAAGAGAAAACTATAGCTTTAGCGTAAAAGATCTTTGGCACTTTGTGATGAAATAAAAAATGTAAGTGATTTGCACGAAGAACTAGAGTGCCTCAGACTTAATCACGGGTAGGTATCCTCTGAAGGCACTGACTCCCTTTAAGAGATGCAGTTACCTTGAATTTCACAGAATTGTGTCGTACTACATTGACACAAAGGGAGCTAGAGTGAACTTGGTTTCCAGTACTGGCCTGACTTGCTTTTATAGTACTCCTGGTCCCTTAGGTTCTCAGACATATGCAGAGAAGGGGAAACTGGCTCATGAGATCTTTGAATTTGTGCATGGATTTTACCATCAGCCTCATGGAAATAGGCAGCATCTCCACTCCTGTCTGCTTCACAGAAAGAAATTCTTATGGTGATATTTACAGATGGGTCTTAGACATTAGTAATAATAATGGTGATGCTGAGGATATAAATAATGACCAGGCGTTGGGTGCTTCCTGTGCTCCAGGGCCATGCTGGGCTCTTTACATCACTGCTTCATTTACTTGTCAGCCCAATAAGGTGTTACCATCCTCGAGGTGTAGCAACAGCATAGCAATGCCTGTCACCAGGAGTAGTAATCCCAGTATGTCAACCCACTCCACAGCTTGCAGGTGTCACCAAGAAAGACAAGACTCACATGGGCACTGGATGAAACAACACTTCACTCACATAGAAAAGAGACAGGGCAAGAGCAGCTTTAATAGCAGGTGTTGGTCACCCGTGGCCAGGGGTCTGGTCCTGCAGCCAGGCAGAGCGATGGTTTGCATACACTTCTCTCATGTTGCAGGTGAAGGAGCCCGTTTCCCCACCACCTGGAACAGATATGACAGTGGAGTTGGCCAGGTGCCATGCACGACACAAACTTAAACAGAGCAAAGGAGGACACACAGAGCCTGGAAGAGGGAAAAAATATTCCTGCATGAGGCGATAAGCCCAGCTCAAGCTAGAAGGGCTCCTTATCTCTTAGTAAGGAAGTACTTCAGGCTCAGGCCACGTGTACAGGGCTGAGCAGCGTTCCAAAGACTGCATACAGGAGACTGCTTTTCCCAGCAGATGGGATCAAGGTCACATCGCTGGTGGGGGTGGGGGGATGGCAGGGTCAAGATTTGAACCCAGGTCTTTATGGTACCAAAATCTATGAGCTTTTGCACTACACAAACACCACATATCTGGAGATGAGATGAGAGGTCCTCCCCAGCCACCTCCATGCCTGCCCTCCTCCTTACACCACAGCCCATCATCTAGTGGACAGCCAGATTCAGAGGAGAAAAAAATGAACCAAGTGGTTTTCGCCTTCCCAGGACTTCCTTCATGCAAATACTTAGAATAATATTTTTTAAACCTGGGATTCTTGTGCCTAAAGAATCCCCATATACAGAATTTTAAGGCAAAAAGCTGGATTCCCATCAGGGAGGCAGAAATGCATAAATAAAAAGTAACACATGATGATCTAAGGCACTTGGGCAATTATGTAAATCAATGGACATGGTAAGGACCATTCAGCCCTGGAAAAAAATTGACACGTGTAAATCCCTTTAAGAATCTGAGAAAGAAGCAGGAAAGGGGGCGGATCAAAAGCTCTTTCTGCTTCAGTGCAGGGTCTTGCAATGCTATTTGAATATTAAGTCTCCATGTCGTTGCTATGAGGCGTTTGTAGTATGACTAAACTGTATCGGCTAATTCCGGGAAAGGCTATTACCTGCAATTTGCAGATAGGGAGCCAGAGGTGAAAGGAAGTTCAGTAGATGATCTATGTCCACTATGCTCATTTTAGAAGCCACAATGGATTTAGTATTCAGATTTAAAGATTTCCAACTCTTTACCTAATCCTCAACTTTTCAGGGAAAAAAGGCAGTTTATTCTCAGTTGTCTATGTGGTTAATATGGACCAACAGGAGCATAGATAATCTCAGATGATGAGTAATACCCACCCCTACTCCTGCTCTGGACATCAGCTTTGGAAACTTCTTGGGAACCTCTGAATAAAGATTCAGAGGTCCAGGGGAGTGATGCAGAAGAGGCCCAGTTATCATTCCACCTCTGCCCTACTCAGAGCTGCCTACCTTCTGCTCCAGGAAGACCCAGGGGCAGCAGATTGAAGAGTCTCTTAACTCTCCCAGGTTGGGATGCGGTGGTGGAGGGAGGCAGATAATGAGGCATTTTGATTTAAAAGGCTTCCTGCAGCGCAGCAGGCTAGCAGAGCAGTAACAGTAAATGAGACAATGAATTGTGTCCTCCTAAGACTTGTATATGGACGCTGATTCATTATGTTAATAAGGACATGAAAGCCAGAGGTTGACTGTATTCTGATTTCATGACTGGGGAATCTGTGGCTCAGAAGGCGGAGGGGGAATCCAAATTTGAGGTCAGAGTCCAAATTCCAACTTCAAGCTCTTGATTCCTCTTTGGCTCCTCTAATTGCTATCATCATCTAATGACTACGGATGCTGGTTTAGAGCCAGATGGGACCAGAGCAGAAATGAAAGCAATACTTAAGGTGGGGAACAGTGATCTGGAACCAAATGGAGCCAACCTCCTAGATCCATGTGACAAATACTGAGCATCTGTCAAGGGCTAAGGCAGCAGGATTGGCAAGGGAGCACAAAAAAATCTGACATTGACCCTGACCCAAAGGAACTAGGGATAAGAGAGGAGATGGGCATATACAAATCTCTGTAATACACACAGAGAGGGAGTTACAATGAGATTTAAGAGAACTTCATTTATTCTCCCATTTATTCATTTGTTCACTCAGGCACTATTTTAAATGCTCTGGATATAAAGATAAATAAAACTGCCCTCTATCTCCAGAAGTTACCATTCAAATACTGCATCTGAGGAGATTTATCAAAATATGTTCCCCAGGCCCTCAGCCCAGACATACTGATTCTGAATCTTTCAAAGTGGTACTGGGGAATCTCAACTAAGGTACACAATGTGAGGGTGTTCAGCACACCCCCTGGGTGAAGGGCCCAACTATAACTTGAACTGTACCTTAGAAATGAAAACAATGTAACCTAAACATTTGTACCCTCATATTAATCTGAAAAATTTGTAAAATGTATTAAAGGATATGACCTAATCAAGGAAACATAAAAATAGAAAGTAAAACACAAGTGTTGCTTAGAATAAGTTCCAATATGCTCTTATCTTTAAAAAAATAAGTGGTACCAAGAAATCTAAAGCTTGATTTCAAGGTATTCTCCAGGTTGGAGTGCTAATCTGGGGGACTAACAAGTTAAGGGAGTCCAGAGGAAGAGCCAGAGATGGGAGAAAGTCCTCATGGCCCCCTCTACTAGGAAGCCCACCCTGCCCAGCTCTGTCCAGCCCACATTGATGCCTGTGTCCTCTGAATCCTTCCTCCATTGCATGTACTGCAGTTTTTCTGAGCAACCAGTAAGCTTAGTCCCTGTGTGTGTGTCTTGCCTCTGAAGGTGAGTGCTCCCATGTTCCAAGGTCATTGTGATGAAGGTTCCAGAAGCCTGATGGCGTGACTGGTTGGCTCCTGTGGGAAGTCAGGAGAGACCCAGTTCCTCATGGGAATGCAACTCATCTCCGAAAAGGAAGATCAACTTCCCTGGCTAATTAAGCATCACTAGGGCTCCAAGATAGTTCTGGTTGGAGGCTGGATTGAAAACAGCTAACAGGGGCCATGACCACCCTCTCTCCGGAAAACAGCCTTTCTGCTAGACAGTCAGCCTCCTTTATCCTGGTGCGTGTTCTCCATCAGCTCTGAGCCCAACCTCTGGTTTATATTTGGGCCATTTTCCCCTTATGAGTTAGAAAGGCTAGGACCCTGAACTGGCTAGAAGGTGGAACAGGGGCCCTTGTGCCTTGGTCTTACCATCAGTGTCAACAACAGACAGAGAAACTCAAAAATCCTTTCATCTTCTCTCTGAGCCAGTGTTATCTTCTCCCAGATGTGTCATTCTAACTTTATTTATTTTTTTTAATTAAATCATAACTGTGTACATTAGTACAATCATGGGGTACAATGTGCTGGCTCCATATACAATCTGAAACATTTTCATCAAACTGTTTAACATAGCCTTCATGGCACTTTCCTAATTATTGTATGAAGACATTTATATTCTGCATTTAGCAAGTTTCATCTATACCCTTATAAGATGCACTGTAGATGTGATCCCACTGATTACCCTCCCTCCACCCATTCTCCTCCCTCCCCTCCCCTCCCGTGCCCCTTTCCCCAAATTCTTGTGCTATAATTGGGTTATAGCCTTCATATGAAAGCTATAAATTAGCTTCATAGTGGTGCTGAGTACAATGGATACTTTTTCTTCCATTCTTGAGATACTTTGCTAAGAAGAATATGTTCCAGCTCCATCCATGTAAATATGAAAGAGGTAAAGTCCCCATCTTTCTTTAAGGCTGCATAATATTCCATGGTATACATGTACCACAATGTATTAATCCATTCGTGGATCGATGGGCACTTGGGCTTCTTTCATGACTTAGCAATTATGAATTGGGCCACAATAACATTCTGGTACAGATATCTTTGTTATAATGGGTTTTTGGTCTTCTGGGTATATACCTAGTAAAGGAATTATAGGATCAAATGGCAGTTCTGTTTTTAGATCTCTAAGTATTCTCCAAATATCCTTCCAAAAGGAACGTATTAGTTTGCATTCTCACCAGTAATGTAGAAGTGTTCCCTTTTCTCCACATCCAAACCAGCATCTCTGATTTTGGGATTTTGTTATGTGGGCTAATCTTACTGGAGTTAGATGATATCTCAAAGTAGTTTTGATTTGCATTTCTCTGAAAATTAAGGACGATGAGCATTTTTTCATGCATCTATAGGCCATGTGCTTGTCTTCTTTGGAGAAGTTTCTCTTCAAGTCTTTTGCCCACCCTGAGATAGGATCACTTGTTCTTTTTTTGCTAATACATTTGAGTTCTCCTTGGATTCTGGTTATTAAACCTTTGTTGGAGACATATCCTACAAATGTCTTCTCCCATTTTGAGGGCTGTCTGCTTGCTATGCTTACTGTTTTCTTGGCTGTGCAGAAACTTTTTAGTTTGATCAGGTCCCAGTAGTGTATTTTTGATGCTGCTTCAATTGCCTGGGGAGTCCTCCTCATAAAATATTCACCCAGGCTGATTCCTTTAAGAGTTTTCCCTGCACTTTCTTCTAGTATTTTTATAGTTTCATGTCTTAAGTTTAAATCTTTAATCCAGCAAGAATCTATCTTAGTTAATGGTGAAAGGTGTGGATCCAGTTTCATTCATCTATAGGTTGCCAGCCAGTTCACCTAGCACCATTGGTTAAATAGGGAGTCTTTTCCCCACTGAATGTTTTTGATTGGCTTGTCAAAGATCAAATAACAGTAAGTAGCTGGGTTCATCTCTTGGTTCTCTATCCTGTTCCATACATCTACCTGTCTGTTTTTGTGCCAGTACCATGCTGTTTTGATCACTAGTGATTTATATAGTACAGTCTCTGGTCTGGTAGCATGGTTCCTCCCACTTTGTTTTTATTTCTAGTAATGTCTTGGCTATTTGAGGATTTTCTGACTCCATATAAAATGAAGTATTATTTTTTTGAGATCTTTAAAATATGACAATTGAGCTTTAATAGAAATTGCATTAAAATTGTATATTGTTTTGGGTAGTATGGACATTTTAACAATATTGATTCTTCCCAGCCATGAGCATGGTGTGTTTTTCCATTTGTTGACATGTTCAGCTATTTCTTTTCTTAAAGTTTCATAGTTCTCTTTATAGAGATCTTTCACATCCTTTGTTAGGCAAACTCCCAAATATTTCATCTTCTTTGGCACTACTGTGAAAGGAATAGAGTCCTTGACTGTTTTTTCAGCTTGGCTATTGTTTGTATATATAAAGGCTACAGATTTATGAGTGTTGATTTTGTAGCATGAGACACTGCTGTATTCCTTAATCACTTCTTTCATAGTAGAATCCCTAGTGTTTTCCAGATATACAATCGTATTATCTCCAAAGAGTGAAAATTTAATCTCTTCTGACCCTATGTGAATACCCTCGATCGCCTTTTCTTCCCTAATTGCAATGGCTAAAACTTCCATTACAATGTTAAAGAGCAATGGAGACAATGGGCATCCTTGCCTGGTTCCTGATCTACGTGGAAATGATTTCAATTTAACTCCATTCAGTACCATATTGGCTGTGGGTTTGCTGTAGATGGCCTCTATTAGTTTAAGAAATGTCCTTTCTATACCAATTTTCTTAAGTGTTCTGATCATGAAGGGATGCTGGATATTATCAAAACCTTTTTCTGCATCAATTGAGAGAATCATATGGTCTTTGTTTTTTAATTTGTTTATGTGCTGAATTACATTTATACATTTATGTATATTGAACCAGTCTTGAGACCCTGGGATAAAGCCCACTTGGTCATGGTGTATAATTTGTTTGATGTGTTGTTGGATTCTGTTTGTTAGGATCTTATTGAATATTTTTGCATCAATATTTGTTAATGATATGGTCTATAATTTTCTTGTTGGGTCTTTTCCTGGTTTAGGGATCAAGATGATGTTTGTTTCATAGAATGTGTTGGGTAGTATTCCTTGTTTTTCTATATTTTGGAAAAGGTTGAGTAATATAGGTACTAGTTCCTCTAAAGGTTTGGTAGAATTCTGACATGAAGCCATCTGGTCCCAGGCTTTTCTTTTTAGGGAGATTTTGTATAGTTGATGCTATTTCAGAACTTGATACAGGCCTATTCAACATTTCCACTTCATTCTGGCTAAGTCTTAGAAGGTGGCATGCTTCCAAGTATTGGTAAATTTCCTTCAGATTTTCATATTTCTGAGAGTAAAGTTTCTTGTAATATTTGAATTTTTTGAATTTCTGAGAGGTCTGTTGTTATTTCATCTTTACCATTTCTGATTGATGAAATTAGAAATTTTACTCTTTTTTTCCTGGTTAGGTTAGCCAAAGATTTATCTATTTTATTGACCTTTTCAAAGAACCAACTTTTTGATTTATTGATCTGTTGTATAATTCTTTTGTTTTTAATTTCATTTAATTCTGCTCTGATTTTGGTTATTTCTTTTCTCCTGCTGGGTTTGGGGTTGGAATGTTCTTCCCTCTCCAGTTGCTTGAGATGTCCCATTAAGTTGTTAACTTCCTCTCTTTCCGTTCTCTTAAGGAAGGCTTGCAGTGTTATAAATTTCCCTCTTAGGACTGCCTTTGCAGTATCCCAGAGGTTCTGATTATTCGTGTCTTCATTATTGTGTTGTTCTAAAAATTTGGTAATTTCCTTCTTAATCTCATCTATGACCCATCTATTGTTCAGCGTAAGGTTATTTAGCTTCCATGTTTTGGTATGAGTATACCGATTCTTGTTGTTATTGAGTTCAACTTTTATTCCATGATGGTCAGAGAAGATGCAAGCAATAATTTCTATTCCTTTAAATATGCTGAGGTTAGACTTGTGACCTAAGATGTGATCGATTTTGGAGTATGTTTCATGGGCTGATGAGAAGAATGTGTATTCAGTTTTATTAGGATGAAATGTTCTGTAGATTTCTGTTAAATCCAGATGTTGAATTGGTAAGTTTAAATCTAAAATTTCTTTCCTTAGCTTCTTATTGGAGGATCTATCCAACACTGCTAAAGGAGTATTAAAATCTCCAACTACTATGGAGCTGGAGGAAATCAAGTTGCTCACGTCTGTTAGAGTTTTTCTTATAAATTGAGACGCATTCTGGTTGGGTGCATAAATATTCATAATTGAAATCTCATCATATTGAGTATTACCCTTAACAAATATGAAGTGTCCATCCTCATCCTTCCTTCCGTTGGTTGGTTTAAAGCCTATTGTATCTGTGAATAAAATTACAACATCTACTTTTTTCTGCTTTCCATTTGCCTGGTATATAGATGACCATCCCTTCACCTTGAGTCTATATTTATCTTTTAAGGTAAGATGAGATTCTTGTATGCAGCAGATATCTGGCCTGAGTTTTTGTATCCAGTCAGCCAGCCTGTGCCTCTTTAGAGGACAATTTAAATTATTCACATTAATTGAGAATATTGATAAGCCTTTTGAAAGTGCAGTGGACATTTTTAATTCTTTTGCCACTATGGAGGTTGGAATTTGATCAAAAGTTTCTGAGTGAGTTTACTTTTGTGGTGGAGGATTATACTGGTCATTATGGAGGATAGATCTGAGAACATCCTTGAGAGGTGGTTTAGTTATGGCAAATTTCTTCAACATGTGGATTTTATTAAAGTATTTAATGTCTCCATCATAAATGAAACTCAGTTTAGCTGGATACAGGATCCTGGGTTGAAAGTTATTTTGTTTTAGGAGATTAAAAGTCGATGACCATCCTCTTCTAGCTTGAAAGATTTGAGCCGAGAGATCTGCAGTTATTCTAATATTCTTCCCCTTGTAGGTTATGATTTTCTTCCATCTAGCTGCTTTCAGAATTTTCTCCTTTATATTAACTTTAATGAAGTTAATTATGATGTGCCTGGGAGGTTTCTTATTCAGGTTGAGTCATGCTGGGGTTCTGAAACTGTCTGCTATCTGAATTTCAGAGTCTCTTGGCATGTCTGGAAAGTTCTCTTTCATAATCTCATGAAGAAGAGACTCTGTGCCTTGTGAGGCCACTTCATCACTTTCAGGTATCCCTATAAGGCGAATATTGGTTTTCTTCGGATTATCCCAGAGCTCTATGAGAGAATGATCCATTTTTGCCCTCCATTTCTCTTCCTCTTTGGATGTTTGGGAGTGTTCGAAAGCTTTATCTTCAATATCAGAAATCCTTTCTTCTGCTTGCTCCCTTCTGTTACTGAGGGATTTTACTGTATTTCTCAGATCTTTGAGGGCTGCAAATTCTTGTCTCAATGTGTCAAAATCTTTGGTCATTTTGTCTTTGAATTCCTTGACTTCTTGAGACAACTTTTAAAATGCTCCCTGAATTTCTAAATCCAACTTTTCCTCTATTTTATTGATCTTATTTGCAATCCAAATTCTGAATTCGGTTTCTAACATCTCAGCCATCTGTTTATGCATAGGATCTTCAGTTGTGTCTGCCAAATTGTTTCTTGTGGGGGTTGATCTGCTCTGGTTGTTCATGTTGCCAGAACTTTTTTGCTGATTCCACCCCATGATTATTTTGCACTGTTTCGCAAGATGAGCAGATAAGGATAAGTTGGGTAAGGAGTTCTAGGAGTAGTGATTGGCCAGTCCTTTGCATGAAAGCTGGGACTGACATCTGTACCTGTTCCCCTAGACTTTTGCCAGGACCTGTACAGTGAGCTACTGCCTAGGAAACTGGGGACCTTCTTGGTGTTGTGGAGTTAAGTGGCTCTATCTTGTTTTCAGCTGGTCTCTGTCTTACCCTAGAGAATCAGTTACTCTGGGTTGAAGTCTGAGCTGTGGAGAAATACCAGCAGTTAAGTCTCCCCGCCCCCCACAGGCAACAAGTGGAAAAGGAAAATCAAATCTTCCCATTACCACACTCCCAGGGTACCACTTTGGATAATTGGCCCAGTTGAAGATGTCCCAATCAATTGTCCCAATCAGCACTGGCCTCAGGTGAGAGAGTTCTAAAGGTCTTCAGCAACTAGATAGCAGGGGGCTACTGGCAACTCTAGTATAACTCATTCCAGTGCTCTGTGAGATCAGAAGGGCACACCCCCCCCCCCCCGCAAATAAAATAGTCTGGGAAGGTTGATGCCTCCTTCCCCACCTTGCACCTCTGTCACACCCAGTCACTAGTAACCCTGCAGGGCTGTGATCTAGTTCCCTCCAAAGAGCAGATGCTCCAGGGGTTTGCACCTGACTGAGACACAGGGAGATCTGAGTCTCTTCGGCCAGGCCGCAGTCTCTCCCACTCCCTGTCACTATTCGACAGGAGGAGGTGAGGCCTGACAACCTCAGGTGCTTGATAGAGTCTGGAGCGCTTCACTCAGTTCCAGCCCTGTCCCTGATTGATATTGTTGACAGAACAGAACAACTTCGCTGAATTTGTTTCTGTCCCTTTGTCTCAGCTTTGATCCCCTGAGGGCTGGGTGCATCTGTAGCTCAGTAAAGCAGTCCTCTGGGTTGTCCCCGCCCTGGGTGTCTGCTGTCTCTGTGGGTATTCTAATCCCCTTGCTCCACCCAGGCCAGTTCCACCTCACGCATACCCTTTACTCCGGGAGCCTGTGCTCTGTCCCGCTAGCCACCACCACTGGAGAAGCTGCCCAGCCTCATCAGGTTGCCCAGAGAGACTGGGAGTGTTCCTTCAAAATATCCCTAGAGGTGTGAGCCTCACTGTCACCGGTTCCCCCGCTGCTAGTGCCTGGGGTACTGCCTCTCCTTCAGCTGATTATCTTCTCCTTACTCTCGAGCCAGAAAGTCAGCACAAATCAGCAACAGTCCATGCCCTGTCTATACTCCTCAAGAAAAGGCCCAAGAATCTGAACTCTGTGGGGGACAGGCTTCCAGGCCTTGGGGTGAGAGTGGAGGGGAGTACCAGGAGTTCAAAATTGCAGGTAAAGAGTATATACAATTTTATACAGTTTTATGCCTGGCAGGAGAGTGCCATGGCACCCTAGTAGGGGAAGAAGGTCCAGTTTTTAGAAGGTCTCTCCTGTGGGATAAAATGGGAGGACATTTGAACTCTGCTCACTTGTTTGTATGGAGGTATGGAGTATACTGCAAGCTGTTCTCATAGGGGAGGGGACTCCCGTCCACTTGGCAATGGATTCTGTACCTTTTGTTTGTATCCTTGGGGTCACAGGTAGTTCCAACAGGGTTGATGTGCATTCTTTGACCTTCTCTTTTGGTTCAGATGTGAACCATAGGCTTTCTTGCTAAATTTATGTCCTTTAACTCTCTTTCTGGATGGGAGCCTCTGTGGAAGACTGCCATCTTGGCTCCACCCCTCATGTCATTCTAACTTGATCAAGTTTCAGGTTTCCAAGTTCAACCCTGAAGATGGTGATTTTCTTTGGAGGAGCTTTTACCAACAATTTTGGTATGCTGCCACCAGGTGGCAATAATGCTTTGTTAGTGGGTTGTTCTAAGCCCAGTTAACAAAACTGTATTATTTGTTAGAAGTTGGCCTCAGTCATAAAAATTTTCCACACAGTATTTTTTCAAAATCATAACTAATTATAATGACCTTAACCAATCTCAAGTCTCATTAATCATAGTGATTAAGAAAGTGATACATAAAAATGCAAAATGGGCACCTCTCTCCCTGAATCTTAAACGTTATTACTTTATTGCAGATCATCACCAGGCCTTGATTTAAATTTTCTTTATAGCATTTTCATTTCTCTGAACTTAGAGAAAGCTAATAATAAAATAAATTATCAAATAGTATTTATTACATACAATAACTATTCTAGAATGCTTTATTTATAGTCATCCATTCTCATCACAACTCTATGAGATGAATGATGCCATTATCCTCATTTTGTAAGTGATAAAATTGAGGTACAGAGACTTAGTAACTTGCATGCTGCCACACGGCTAGTCAATGATAGATCTGGTGGGTATTTAGACCCAGGAAGGTAATCCATCTGAAGCAGTGATTCTCAAAGTGTGGTACCCAAACCTGCAGCATTAGCACCAACCAGGAACTTGGGTCTCAAATCTTCTGGACCAGGCACTTAAGATGGACCCCAGAGATCTGTATTTTTTGAAAATCAGCCCTCCAGCTAACAGTGATGCTTGTCTAACTTTGAGAACCCTTGTTTTAAACCATTTTCCTTTTTCTTTTTCCTTTTTGTTCATCACCCTTGGTAGAGTGCTATGATGTCACAGCTCACAACAACCTCAAACTCTTGGCTCAAGCTATCCCCTGCCTCATCCTTCAAGTAACTGGGACTACAGGCAGCTGCCACAACATCTGGCTATTTTTAGAGGCAAGGTCTTGCTCTGGCTTAGGCTGGTGTCTGACTTGTGAGTTCAGGCAATCCACCCTCCTCGGCCTCCCACAGAGCTAGGATTTAAACTATTTTCTTAATCACTGTGCTGTACTGATGATACACCCTCCACACCTGGGTGGGCAATGATTGCTGATATGGGGAACCTCTGTTACTGTTGGGAGTGTGTCTTGTTCTCAGGTGGAACTGGAGTAGAAAAAAGGCTGAGAACTTTAAGCAGAATCAATGATCTCCCCCAGGCATTATTGGAAGTTCTATGACTATGAGTATTCAAAGAACTTGGCATCAAAAACCCCTCAAAAAAAGTTTTCCTTATCTTCCATTGACTTTCCTATTTTACTGAACATACTCTAGGAAATCCCTAACCCAGTGATGCAGAGGGAACGTGGGGTGGGGAGATGTATTCCTTAAGGGGAAGCATGGCCAAGGTTTCCCTAGGTTTGCTGATGGGCAGCGTTAACCTGCTTAGACATACCATGAAGGTGGGAGGAGGTTTCCAAAACTGCTCGACCTAAAAATACTCTTCCTTGGAGGCTGGGAAAAGTGCTACCACAGAGCTGAAGGGTATCATGAGCTTTATATTTCTCCCTCCTGGCTTAATAAGCGGTTGTAGCCAGAGTGTGGGGAAGGGTGTTAATAGGTTAATGGAGCAAAGAATGGAGAAAGATGAGTGAGGATGAAGGTAGATTCCAGAGGCTATCAAGCTGACAATCTTCACCACTTTGGAGGACCCCAGATACAGGTTCTCCCATTTCTAGCATAAACATGTGGTATGGATATCCACTGAGAAGTTAGGGAGGGGACTTACATGGGACATTTTCCTCTTGATCTTCTGCATGTCAATAGGCTGCTTCTTCTGATTGGCTTCCTAGCAAGTGGCTTAGATATTCTTATGGGTGTCCTATGGTTTGCATAGGTTTGGAAAGAAGCCGGTAATTTGGTAGGTGTAAAGGAATGGAGTTTCTTAGAAGAAAGAGACGGTGACTTTTCATAAACAAATTCAACCATGGCAAAGTAGACAGATGGCCAATTGTTTCAGGTAGAAGTTTCATAATGCAAATTCTCTGAGTACTCAACAGATGCTTTTGTGACGTTTCTAATTATTTCTGCCTTATTATGTTGATAGCGTATCTTTTATTATGGTGTGTTGTGCATATTACTTTGATTTCAGTATTGTCTCCCTTTCGCTGTGTTTAATTTTTTTCCATATCTTTTTTCATCATTTATTTTTTAATCATTGCATGGTATTTTATTTTAAGGTATCCCTTTTGTTTACAGCTTGTGTAAGATACATGTTTCTTTTAATTCAAACTGAAAATCCTTGCATTTTGATGAGTGAATGAGTGTAGGTTGGGAGAAGGTGGTGGTTAGAATGGGGAAAACCTGGCTCTGATGACAGTGATGGTGCCTGTGGAGGTGGGGCTTGGCATTAGGGCAGACTCTGCTTCCCAAGATTAGGCCAATGCTGCGGTTTTCTGTACTTCCTTGGGTCCATGTATTCTATTATGATTCAGAAGACAGAGCATGTATGAGTTACTAAAGAATGCATTTTTCGGGCAGCACCTGTGGCTCAAAGGAGTGGGACACCAGCCCCATATGCCGGAGGTGGTGGGTTCAAACCCAGCCCTGGCCAAAAACTGCAAAAAAAAAAGAATGTATTTCTCAGTTCATCCTCATTAATCAGGCAGTTAATGGAAATTATCCCAATTTGGAGCCTCCAGGCTCTTATTTTTAGTTTCCAGGGCTGTTTTTCCTTCTGATACTTTGCTGTGCCTCACCCATCACCCAGGACCTTGTTATAAATGCATCATCTTGCACCCCAAAACTTCTGACTCAGAAACTGCACTTCAAGAAGATCCTTAAGTAATTTGAATGCAAATTTGGTTTTGAATCACCCGTGTCCACATTCAGGTGTATGGTCAATGGGAAGCTGGTATCATGTATATTAGCTCTGTCCATCAGCACATCTTTGTTTGTAGTGTGGAGATATTCTTCTCTTGGCTGGGTGCAGTGGCTCACGCCTATAATCCCAGCACTTGGGAGGCCGAGGCAGGTGGATTGCCTGAGCTCACAGCCCTGAGCCAGAGCAAGACCTCATCTCTAAAAATAACCGAGCATTGTGGCAGGCACCTGTAGTCCCAGCTACTTGGGAGGCTGAGGCAAGAGAATCATTTAAGCCCAGGAGTTTGAGGCTGCTGTAAGCTGTGACACTATAGCACTGTACCAGGAGTGACAAAGCAAGACTGCCTCCAAACAAAAATAAAAACGAAAACAAAAATATATTTTCTCTCCAATCAGAGAGAACACTCGAAGAGTAATCTTCTCCTATTCCAATAGGAACCTGAACATCTAGTTATTTTGTAAACATTTTGAATTACTTTGCAAGCAATGTACTCACCTCCCTGACACACACACCCCCCACATATACACGCATATCTTATCTAAAACAGAAACCATTCCTTGTGATGAACTGTTTTACATCTCCAAGAAAGGTAAAATGAAGCTCATGAATGTGTCTAATTAGTGCTTATTTTATATTTTTCCATTCTCAAGGCAGTATACATATAATTATAAAACATTTTGGAAGTACAAGAAAAAGATAAAAAGTATTAATTGTCTTCTCAAAGATAATCACTGCTGTTTTTAGTGGATTGGTTTGTTATTTTTTTCAGTCTTTTTTCTAACAATTCTTATAGTGGTTAATGCACTATAGATAGGGTGAGTGTCCCAAAAGTTGCCATAATAAGGAAAATGAGAAAGTATAGCTAAATGTATGTACTTTTATTTGTAAAATATTTACAAAATATTCTCCATATGTCAGCCACCATGTGCCGGCCTTTTTTACATTTAGAATATAGTACATTAAAAAAATAAAAAAAAATTTTTTAAGAATATATTACTTAAGGGGATGTTGAATATATAACTTTATATTCTGCTTTTTCTATTAACATCTGTATTTTTCCAGATTATTCATTTCTTATAAACATTCATTTATATGCCTCATTATATTCCATTGCGTATATAAACCACCGTTTACTTAACTATTCCCTTATTGCAGAACATTTAGAGTGCTTGCATTTTTCTTGTCGGTAAAGTATTGTGCAATGAAAATTATTGTGCCCAGAGAATTTTTTCTATGTATTTTCAGTAATTTTCTCAGGATAGATTTCCAGAAGTGAGCCAGGCAGTGAGCTTTTGATTCATATCACAAAATCCAGAGCTTATTATTTAAAAATCATGTTTTTAAAAAGCCAAAGTCTCCTAAAAGAAGGCTTGACTGGTTCTCTTTGCCAGGTGAAGAGAAAACCATCCATTGACAAGACGGAATGGGACGGCTTCTTTGATGAGAATGGCCACTTGGCCAAGTCGCGGGACTTCATTTGTATTAACATCTTGGAAAGGGTATGGTTCCCAAGCTACCCCGTGGCCTTGCCCTGGAACTGGGGGGCGTGAGTGAGCAGGGGCAGGCATGGCACTGGGCAGAGCCCTTTAGATGGGCATCCGGAGGGCCCGTGATACCCACCTTCCACCCCACCCCAGGGTCTGCACCCCCTCGTGAGGACGGAAGCCTGGAAGTTCCTCACAGGCTACTACTCATGGCAGAGTTCCCAGGACGAGCGGCTCTCAGTGGATAGCACAAGGAGGTAGAACATTCCAGATCCTGGGTCAGGGGAGGGAGGGTGAGTGGCACTGCAGGGGGCAGGTGGTGCCCACCCCAGCCTGCAGATTCAGTCTCCTCCCTCTATACAGACTTCTCACTCCAAGAGAGAAACCCTGCCCCGGCCCAGTGCACAGGAGCTATGGCCCCATTTGTGCCAGTGCCCTCTGCCCCAGCTCCGGTTCACCAGCTGCCAGGCACAGGCTTGATCCCAGCACCTCCTCTTACCCTGGCCCCAGTCTCATCCTTCTCTGGGACCTGTGTATTCCACTCTGAAGCAGCCTTTGAACTCAGTCTCCCACATGCTACCCTGAGCCCCACCCCCTGCCCCTCCTCCTCTCTGACCATCACAGCTGAGTTGCCTCCTGGGCTTAACTGCCCACCTCCCTCCCAGCATCTCCTCCCCATGCAGGGCCCAGCCTGGGCTGCTGGTGTCCTGAGGTTAACTACCCCCAGTGGGTAGTATTTCAAACAGCCCATCCTCTCTTCCAAGACCTTCCTGATCCTAGCTCCCCCCAATCCCAGCTCTTGCCTGTCTGACTCCCCATTTTCTCACCACCCCCCCCATTCCCACCCCTGCCCCAGCACAGACCACATTTGTACTCCCCTCTGCCCTTGGATCATTCTTTCCCCTCCACCCACAATGGCCATTCCATCATCTGCCCATTAAAACCCCACCCTTCTTTCAAGGCCCTGATCAGACAGGACATCTCCTCCAAGCAGCCCTCTCAGATTCTTCCAAGGGGGCCAGGAGGAGGCACTTTGGTTCAGTAGATAAAACACAGGTTTTCAACTTGGACTGTCATGGATTTGGAAGCCAGGATTTCAGGTCTGTCATTTACACCCTGCGTGAACTTGCCTGTGAACTCGCTGCTGAAGTCTGTTTCCTCCTCCATAAAATGGGAGTAACAATACATTTCACAGAGTGCTTTTGATGGCTGAATTAGGAATTACAGGCAAGGAAGGCCCCTTGTATAGGTGAGGAATGAATAGGTGTCATGATTTTGATGTGAATGCATCCTTATGGACACCAGAGACCCTTGAGTTGCACTTCTCGTATGACCCTGAGCACTTGGTCCAGCAGCAGTGACTCTGAAGCATGTGCCCTCCCTGTCAGGCCAAGAACAAGCACAGGCAGGGGCTGCTGCCAGTTCACCTTTGTCCCAGGCCCTCTGCAGGCCTTGCCCGTCCATGAGAGGGCTCAGCACATGCTGGGGCAGTTTGACTCCCTCAGTAATTGTCTTCCTCTCAGAGGTGTTTGGCCGGGAATAGACTCACTAGTCCTGAAGCCTGGAGCAGGAGGCTGGGCCCAGGCCCTGGGGAGTATCCAGCCAGAGTCACTCATGGGCTGCTAGAGATCAGTCCAGGGCAGGAGGGGACCTCAAAGAGTCCTGAGTGCCCGGACACAAGCCTACTGTCATCTGAGACTGCTGTAACGGAGTACCACAAACTGGGCAGCTCACAACAACAGAAATGTATCCTCTGACAGTTCCAGAGGTGAGAAGCCCAAGGTCCAAAGCACTGGCTCCCTCCAGAGACTCTCAGGGAGAGTCCTCTCTTACCTTCCAGCTCTGGTGGCCTCAGGCGTTCCTTGACTTGTGGCCGTATCATTCTAATCTCCACTTCTGTGATCACAAGACCTCCTTTCTCTGTGTGTCTCTTGTAAGGACCCTTGTCATGGGATTTGAGGTCCACCTAGAAAGTCCAAGATGGTCCCATCCTGAGACCTTCAACTTCATCAGCAAAGACCCTTTTTCCACATAAGGCTTATTTACAGGTTCTGGGGGTTAGGATGTGAACATGTCTTTTTGGAGGCTATCCCTGCTAATCACATTCTATCGAAGGGCAGAAAACACCGCCTCCTCAACCCTTCCAGTTCTGAGATGCAGCTACCAGTATCCTCCCTACTGTACCAATGACGAAACTGAAGCTTAGGGGCAGAAAATGATGCCCATTGGGGCAGTGCCTGTGGCTCAAGGGGGTAGGGCGCCGGCCCCATATACCAGGGATGGGGGGTTCAAACCTGGCCCCAGCCAAAAACTGAAAAAAAAAAAATGATGTCCCCCTGGCTTGGCCCCAGTTGTAGTCGCAGAGCCAGGTTTCAGCTGTAGCAGCTGGACCACAGAGCTGGGGTGGCTAAGCCATTTCCAATCTGTACTTTACAGAGTGGGCAGGGTGAACATGGGCAGAGATGAAGGGAGAGCATCACAGGTAGGGACACAGCGGAGCAAGGCTGCTGCCCTGTGTCTGCCACCACTCAGAGATCGTTCCCACTCATTGAAAGTAGAAGGCCACCTCATTCAGCCTTGATTCTGTTCTCACAGGAAGAACTATGAGGCCTTATGCCAGATGTACGAGAAGATAGAGCCCCTTCTAGAAAACCTGCACCGGAACTTCATAGAGACTCGGAATAACATCAGTAAGCACTGTGGGGTGGGAGCTGGACAGAGGGGAGCCATCCCTGGCCCCTTCTCAGCCATTTCCAAGGAGGAATGGGTCCTGGAGTACTGGGAGCTGCCTTGACTTGTGCGTGGAATTTTGCCACCTCTAGTCCCCCGGAGTGTTCCAGATGCCCAACCCCATGTTTCCAGGGTGTCCCATGTGCCCAACACCGGTTTCCATCCTTTCTTCCTCCTTTGGCCTTGAACTAGGTTGGATTTGAACTGGATAGCAAGGAAGTGCCTGGGGGGGTGCAGGGGCCGGAGTGGGCATTCCTGGCAGAGGGTTTGACCTGGTCAAAGATTTGGAGGTGGGAAGAATTACAGACAGCTCAGGATGTGGTGGGGAGTTGAGCCTGGGGCGGCTGGTGCACCTTGCATAGCCCTCTGCCCAGGATGTGCCTGGGCCTGCCCTCTGGTCTGCAAGCTTCTGCCGTGCCACCCACCTGTCCCTTACCCCCAACCTAGCACATGACATTCGGAAACTCTATGACAAAGACCCCTTGGGCAATGTCCTCATCGACAAGAAGAGGCTGGAGAAGATCTTGCTACTGAGTTACGTCTGCAACACCCAGGCAGGTGAGCCTGGGGGTCGGGCACTGCCCACCCAGCCCCCCATTCCCAGTTCCCCCCAGAGACCTGGTCCAGCTTTGGCCTGGGTCCATGGCCTCCTCCAGCCCTCCTCACCCTGCGCTCTCTGCTGCAGAGTACCAGCAGGGGTTCCACGAGATGGTGATGCTCTTCCAGCTGATGGTGGAGCACGACCACGAGACCTTCTGGCTTTTCCAGTTCTTCCTGCAGAAAATGGTGAGGCCCAGGCCTGGGCTCGGATGCAGGGACCCTCATTCCCCAAATGACCTCTCTCCTATAGCCCTGAAATAGCTCTCTGGATCACAGAGGAGTCTGGGAGGGCAAGAACACACCCAGTGCGTGGGTAGTAAGTGTGGGGGTGGTGGCAGGTGTTAGATTTGAGAAGGGAGATAGAGCTATGCTCTGGGTCCAGCTCTCACCAAACCAAAAGAGCATGGCTGGCCAGGCCCAGGGACATCGCCCTGTCCTGGCATTCCCTTCCCCAAACAGATGTCCTCCCTGCATGCCCTCCATGGTCCCCTCCCAGAGTGAAGCCACCACCCCTTGCCAGGCATTCCCCACACTGACAGTGGAAGGGTTTGAAGGCCCTGATCCCTGGACAGCCTTTCCTCATGATGTATGCAAGGCTGCCCTGAGCCCTCCCTCAGCCCTGCCCCACCCCTGCAACAGTGTGCCACTGCCCCTCCTTGTCCTGACTGGCTCTGACCCATGAAGATGCACACAGATGGACACACATGCACACTCAGATTACACAGTCACACACATAGGAGTGTGAATGAATGTGCACACACATGTGCACGCGCACACACACGTGCCCCTAGACTCACACAGAGACATGGTCCTGTCCCAGAGCCAGGGCCTCCAGAGCTGGAGCTGGGAGAAGAGGGACTGAATCTTCTGGTGCCCTCACACTGAAGAGGACAGACTCAGTTTCCCTCCCTCCCACCGCCCTGTGCAGGAGCACAGCTGTGTCATCAATATTGGGGTGAGCAAGAACCTCAACATGCTCAACAATCTGATCACCTTCCTGGACCCCATGTTTGCTGAGCACCTGAGTGAGTGGTCCCCACTTCCTGGCACCTCCCCTCCACTCCACGAGGACAGGAATGGGAGGGAAACCAGGACCCCACCATGGGCAGCGGTTCCCAACCATTTGATCTTTCACCTGGGTGGGTTAGGAGTCTGGACAGTTGAAAATTGACCCCAGTTTCCAGGGTGATTAGAAAAGTAACCTCTAGGCTTTTTGTATTTCCCAAGTGTTTCCCATGCTCTGTGGCCGGGCCTCATCTGCATGCACTGGCTTTATCGTGTGTGTGTTTCCCCTGACTGTGGCCTTGGCCTCTCTTCCCACAGAAGGGAAGGGTGCAGGGGCTGTGCAGTCCCTCTTTCCCTGGTTCTGCCTTTGCTTCCAGCGCGCCTTCAAGTCCTTCGACGATGTCTGGAGGCTCTGGGAGGTGAGTCACTCAGCTTGGCACTACTGGGATAGGCCCCAAGTTTCCTTAGCCTCTCGCATTACTTCTGGCTTCAGATGGAGCTCAGTGCCTTCGGGTGTTATTAGGCCAGAAACCCTGTTCCCACCTTGCTGGAGGAAGCAGGATCATCAACTGTTCATGTAACACAAAGGCCCCACTGGCTGTGCCTTCTGTGGGGCATGGAAGGGACCTTGGGGCCTGAGCCAGCGCGAGTGTCTCTTCCACCCACCCTAATTGCCTCTCTCCACTCTCACTTCCCCAGCCTTCCCTTCCACCAGACTGCTGGCTTCCATGGAGCCCTCTCTCATAAAAGGTGGACTCCTACAGTCCTTTGGGCCATAAGGACCACCCCACCACCACCTCTGCTCTGTCCAGTGGCTGCCAGTACCTGCAGCATCCAGTCCAACCATCAGCCTGGCCTTCCGTGCCCACAGGCTAACTCTCATCTGCCTCATCCCTCCCTCGTGGGCTGCTGGTCTCTCTACCCAAGTCCATGACCACCCCTAGGCCTTTGATGACACCCTTGGATTGCTGAATTCCCATCCACCCTTGATTTGCTTTGACAAAACTCTACTCACATGCTACAGATAATTTCCCAGTCTCTTCTGACCCCTGAAACCTTTATCTCTGAATTCCCCTCCATCTTTAGCTAGCACAATACCTAGATCCGCAGGGGGACCTGTGAGCACTTGCCTGAGTGAATGAGTGAGTGAGCAAGTCAGCGGCAAGGTCCAGGAATGGCTGAGCCAGCGCACGTGCCTTGCCATCCCGAGGGTACAGGCTGAGACCCGCTGGCCTGCAGGTGCTGCTGACCGGGAAGCCCTGCAGGAACTTGCAGGTGCTGGTGGCCTACAGCATGCTGCAGATGGTGCGGGAGCAGGTGCTGCAGGAAAGCATGAGCGGGCACGACATCCTTCTGGTGAGACACCCTCAGCCAGGACACCCCACAGCTCCTGGAGGCCCTGGCACCCAACCCTTCCTCCACTGAAAGACCAAGCTCATGGGATGCTGGGCTTCAGTGTCCCCTGTGCCCCGGGGTGGGAGGGATGTGGTAAGCACTAATGCACTGAGCACCATGCCGAGGGCTTTTAACAGACCCGCTCTCTGCAGCCTCTTGACACGCCTGACACGGGGGCGGGGGGTCTGTAATGGTCATCACCCCTCTGCTTAGCTTGTGAGGAAACTGAGGCTCACAGGGCAGAGATTTTCAGTGTGCTGTGAGAGGATCTTAGATGGGACACGAAAAGTTTCAGAGATCATTAATTAAATTATTTTCAAAAGAATTTCAAAGCACAGTAAGTATATTCCTTTTTCTTTACTTTTTCTTTTCGGTCAACATAATTTAAGTTTAAGAAGTTTAAGTGTAGGTGCAAGCATGCCGTGAGATAAAAAAAGGTTGAAAAACATTGGTCTATGGCCTCGCAGTTAATGCCGTGGACCCAGGATACTTCCGTGACAAAAGGACCTAGAGCTTTCCAACGGTTTCAAAAACCAGCTGAAGTCTTTGTTCAAAAAAACCTCAGGTCGCACCCCAATTATAAGCCAAGCCTCCTTAGAAGCCCCTGAGATACTGGGTGGAACTCCCTGGAGGCTAATATTATGAAAGATACATTTATCAGCCCCCTAAAGTATAAAATTTCAGGCACTGCACCAGGAGCCTGGGGAGAGACCAGATGACAGCTGTGGGCAAAGCCCTCTTCCCTCGGTGCTGCAGGCACCTGCCTGTGCCCAAGAGCACGGGGAGACGTGCTTGCCCCACCCCAATCCGTGCCCTCTGCAGGCCTGCAACAACCTCATCGACCTTGATGCTGATGAGCTGATCTCCGCCGCCTGCGTGGTTTATGCTGAGCTCTTCCAAAAGGATGTGAGTTCTCCCAGTGTTTCTCCTCCTCCTCCTCCAGGAAGCCTACCATCCTCCCCCAAGCCCAGCCCCTGATAGGTACTTTGAGTGACAACAGTTTGTGTCACGATCTCCACCACCAGCCCATAGATGTTGCTCTGTGTGGTCTTCTGTTTGCACGTGTAGCTTCCACACCCTAAGCAGACTGTGCCTCCTGAGGACACGGCCCTCAGCTCTTTCTCTGCGTCGCTCCCAGTGGGCCTGGGCACCAAGGGGCTCAGGAGAATGTCGCTGGAAGTGAAGACTGAGAGTGACAGATATGTCTGTCTATCTCCTCTTCCCCAGGTTCCTGAGTCATTAAAGGATTTCTTTCTCTGAGAACACTGCTGCCCACGGTGGACCGATGCCCTCAATGGACAGGGCGAAGGTGACTTTTAGCTGTGAAGTCTGGATTAAGTCCAAGGGGGCGTTAGAGTGAGGGAGTAGGTAATACAGCTGCAGATGAAAAGCCATCTGGACTAATGGTCTGTGGTGAGCCGCATGTTTCCCTTGACTCTGGGGGGCAGGGTGCATCTGAGGCGGGTGAGGTGGGACTGTGCGTAAGAAGAGAGGCTAGCTGAGTGAGAGACACATTCTGAGGCTGAGGGAGGGACATGCTGAGAAGAGATTGTGCCGGCCACAGCTCCTTTCCAACTGAGGTTTCCAGGGCTGCATTAGAGCCACTTCTGGAAGCAAATGGTTAAGGGAAGAACCATTTTTTTGAGAGCCTTCCAGATTCCTGGGAAGACAAAATGGAACATATCTAATAAGGCTTGTTAATTCCTGGACTTGCATCCCAAGAGGAAGGTTTGAACCCGGGGCCGTGTCCCCACCCCCTCTGCCCCTTCATTCCCTCTGCTTTTCTAGAGCTTCCTCACTAGTATGTGGAAAGATATAGCCTGGAAAGGAGGAATCTCTGACAAGCAGGCAAGTGCCCTCCTGGTTTCCAAGCCACTTTGTCATTGCATTTTCATTTCTTAGCTTGGAAATGTGTCCTTAGGCTAAACTGGCTCAATCTCTCCAGGGAACACACTCTTCGCTTTTGCCCATGCAGGCAGTCTCTCCCTAAGCCACAGTCCCAAAGCCCCCAGCCTGTCCCTTGCTCTGGCTGGCCTCTGGGAAGGGTGCCCTGAGGGCAGACATGAAGATGGGCCACAGGGCTGAACTTACAAAGGGCTGGAGGATGGCAGGGTTTCTGCAGAGCTGCTGAACAATGCCTATGTGTATACACATGCGTATACACACACTCTCTCTCTGCTTTCAGGAGGGCTGAGGATGGGCAGGAGAGATCCCTTGGTCCTTGGGTAAGGCATAGCTATTCTTCTCACCCTTCAGCCAGCCACCCCTCCCCCTGCTCCCATCCTGTCACTCTCAGTGACCATCACTCAAAAGGCACTATGTCCCCTATTAGTGTCCTCCCTGTCAGGTGACAATCTGCCATCCATGGCCAGCTCTGAGTCTCTTAGCTTGGCTTCTTCAAGCTGAAGAATGCCCCCTCCCATACACATACAACATCTTTTCTACGTGCCTAAAGAGCTAGTGTTTGCTGGGCAGGAAGGTACATGGGTAAATTCCTCTTCCCTTCAGCGTTATGTTCCTAAGACAGTTTATTTAAATAAGGATTCCTGCATGGAATACAGTTCTCCAAGAATGAAACTCTGCTTGCATTTTGCCAAAGAACCAGAGAATCAGAGTAAAAGACATCTTGCTGAGCCAACCTCCACTGTGGGAAGAGAGGAGTCGATAGAAACATCAGATGTGCATCTTCTTTGTTTTTTTGTTTGGAGACAAGGTCTCACTCTGTCACCCTGGGCTAGCGTGCAGTGGCATCAGCTTACTCACAGCAACTCAAACTCCTGGGCTCCTGCCTCAGCCTCCCAGGTAGCTGGGACTACAGGCACCCACCATTGCACCTGGCTAATTTTTAGTAGGGATGGAGTCTCCTTTTGTTCAGGCTCGTCTGGAACTCCTAAGCTCAAGCAATCTACATGCCTCAGCCTCCCAGAGTGGCAGGATCACAGGCAGGAGCCACCTCACAAGCCCAGATGAGCATTTTCTAATGGTTCTTTGGGACTAGTGGCATATGACTTTTGCTTGGGACACATACACAATATCAAATATCTACTTCAAAACTAAAAAAATTAAGAACTTACCCTCTAAACTAATTATTTCCAAATCTGTTTTTAAAATCACTAGAGCCCCATTACCCATATATCACACAGTCAGGAGCCCAGTGGATGAATTTGAGTGAAGACCCCAGAGCCCTCCACTTATGGCCCCTCTCAGTCCCTCCTCCTTGAACCTCACATCATCTTCTATGGTCCTTTCAAGAACCCTCTGGCCTTCTAGGCAGCATGTCTGAAAATGTCTGTTAGGTGTAAAGGATGAGATGGATTAAGTGTTGTCACTGAATTGGTCTAGGTTTGGGCAAATCTCAGGTGGTGAAGTGGTGGAAGATCTTAGAAGAGCCAGACTCTCAGCTCATCTGTAGACTCCCAGCCCAGGGGGCTATAGATTAAGATCTTCCCACACTGTTATTGTACATATCCCCAAGCAGTGTGGGTTCCTCCCTACTCAGTTTATTAGCCATATGGTGGGTATTTTTCTCTAGCGGAGCCCCTTCCCAAGACAGAGCACAGGAAGCATTAAAATCCTAAAGCGTAAGTTTGCTTTATGATAGGGACTGTGTTGGTCTAAATAGCTTTTTCAGGAAACATTTGTTGAGTACCATCTTAGTCTGTTCAGACTGTGGTAACAGAATGCCTTAGACTGGGTAATTTATAAACAACAGAAATGAATTGCTCACAGTTTTGGGGTCTGGGCAGTCCAAACCCAAAGTGCCGGTGGATTCACTGTCTAGTAAGTGAAGTGAAGTGTTTGCTGCCTGCTTCCAAAATGGTGCCCTGTTGCTGTGTTGTCACATGGCAGAAGTAACCTCTTACATAAGGGCACTAATTCCATTCATTGAGGGTGGAGCCCTCATGACTTAATCACTTCCTAAAAGGCCCCCAGCTCCTAATCCTATCCCCTTGGGTATTAGATTCTAACATAGGAATTTTGAGGAGACACCAAAATTCAGACCATAACAAGTAGTTACTGTGAGCTACCTACTTCCCAGGGACTGAGATTCAACAGTGTGGGGGGAAAAACACACAATTTCCATCTCCCTGACATTTAGAGTTGACTAACAACCAGATAGTCACCTTAAAGAATATATAACTGTGATTTTCCTTTAATATTCTGAAGGAAAGGAGCATGGTTCGAAGAGAGAAGATAACTGAGTAGTGGTGGCCATGGTGGTGGTGGTGGTGGGGAAGTCCGGATGTCAGCAATAATAGTGGTGAATAACTGTAGTAGTGATAACAGTGAACCAACAGTAGTAATAGTGGTGGTGGTGATGGTGATGTCACCAATGGTGGTGGCAATGGAGATGTTTGATGTTAGTTCTGTTGCTGGTAGCAGGAATGTCAGTGACAATAATAGTAATAATGTCAATGGTGGTGGTGATATCAGTATGGTAGTGGTCATAATTAATGGTGGTGGTGGTCATGGTGATGTCAGGGGCAAAGAGGGTTTCAATTCTGGCAGTGGCAATGTTGGTGGTAGCACTGGTGGTGGTGGTGGTTGTAGGATGACTTTCACTCAGTCAACAAAAACTTACTAAGTGTCTACAATGACATTGCTTGGAGGCACCATAGGAAAGGATGTGAATTTGAAGGTGATGAGTGAGGGAGAGCCAGTGAGCGCTGTTTCCTATTCTGTATTGATATCAATGATGGTGTTGGTGGGGACAGCAAGCATGATGGAAATGAAAACAGTGATTGATTCATCCTGAAAAAACCAGTGCCTAGCACACTTCCAATGAGTAAGACCTAAACATGTTATCTTTAGATGAGTCACAGTGGCCATGAACATGGAAAGAAAATGGAAGTAGCAAGCCCCATTCAAACTCGGTCCTGAGCCTGATTCAGAAGCTTGGATTGGCTGAGGTCCCTCCCATCATCTCACTCCCCCTGTCCTCCCTTCCCTCTTCTTCTGAACCTCTTCCACTCATTTATTCCCCTTTCTCTGGCTACTTTGAATGACTCCAAGCCCATTCTTTGTTCCTGAAGTTGGGATAATGGCTCTCTGTCTCCTAACAGCTGCACAGAGGCCCCATTTACAAAGTTTCACGCTCTCTGGGCCCCAGGGTCTGTGTTTCCCACCCCCAGGAAGGAAGAAAGGAGGTGGGCTTCTGTGCTATCCTCATGCTGGCCAGGAAAGTCCATTCTGGGCTGAAACCACCAGCCCTTTGACCAGTGGGGTGGAGGGCATACTCCCTGCAGAGGGTGGGATAGGGAATATACTGGTGCTTCAGGAGGTCAGGAACGGGGCCTTGTGGCCCTGACTTTCACAATGATCAGAGCTGCACTGAGTAATCACTACATGCCAAGCCCTGTCACAGAATCCTCAAATTCAAAAGACAAGTGCAGTCACTGGGTTCCACAGCTAGGGGTTTGAACGCTGAGGGGTGAACCCTGGCCCTCCCACTGTTACACACCATAATACTGGTTCTGGGGCAGCTCCGAATTCACCTCTCGCCCTGCCCACAACCTCACTCACAGGGTCTGCCTTCTCCCCAAGGCCCACACCCAGTCTCCTGTCTGGTCCTCTGTAGGGCAGGCCATTACAGGTAGGTCCAGATGCTCCAGGGCTGGCTGACCAGGGGGTGACAGGAGTCTCTGTCCTACTTCCCCTCCCCATCTCTAGGCCTGTGTTGACCCCAGTAAGTTTGGGGAAGGCCAGATACAGCCATGTTTACGGCATCTTGTTTTGAAACACAGTTCAAGCTGCTCTGGACATGCCTTCTGCATTCCTTCTCCAGCATGGGGGCTGGGCTGTGGCTTGAGGGATACAAGGAAATCAGACTGCAGGGTTGAGCCAGGGAGCCAAGTCAGGGCTAACAGGCCCCGAGTGGAAACAGCAGCAGCAAAGCCTGGGAGGCTGGAACGGGCCCAGCGTGTGAGGGGAGACCCACAGCAACTTAGGGAGATAGGGCTGAAGGAGGGCTGTGCAGAAGTAGTCCCCCTTCTTCAGCCCTTCCCCCCACCCCCAGAGCCCTCTCTGGCCCAGCCCCCAAGATGGGAGACCCCTTAGAGAGGATGGAATTTCCAGTTATTGCCAGATGCCATCCATCAGCCACACTGCCCAGGAGGGGGAAAGATTTATTTCTGAGACCTCCAACAAAGGCATTTGCTCCAAACTGTCCCACCAGTGCCAGGGGCTAGGTGTGCCTGTCGTGGGGAAAGAGCAGCAGCTGGAGGACAGGGAGCTGCGGTAGGAAGGTGGCGTCCCAAGGACTAGCCCTGATCCAGGCTGTACACAGGCATCACCAGGAGAGATTTTTAAAGACAACCAGTGTGCAGAGCCAACCATTTAAGTCAGAATAGCTGGGGGTGGGACCAGGGTGCTAGTAGCTTTCAAAAGCGTCCCAGATGATTGTAAAGCGGAGTCAGGGAAAAGGACCCCTGAGTTTAGAGAAGGAGCCTAATGAAAGGGGGCTGGTGACCAGCTGGTCTAACCCCTTCCTTCCACATTGAGGGAGTCCTAGGAAATCCTAGGCCCAAGCAGGGAGAGGCTGGCCCAAGTCCTCACAGCAAGAGGACTATGGCCCAGAGAAGACAGGAGTGGCTGTGCAGAGCACTGTCCTGAACTGACACATCCAGGGGCAGAGCTTGTCTCTGCAGCCCACCCACCACCCATGGCTCCTCCCTGGCTACACCAAAGCCCCTGGCTGCCCTCTTTCTGGGGCTCTGGACTGGTCCTCCCTACCTTCCAACCTCAGAGCCCTGCCGAGGAATGCCTCCAGAATTAAACATTCTAAGTTCTTTTCTAAGCCAGTACCTAAAAGAATCTCTTTAAGGAATTAATAAAAGCCAAGTCTCAAAGGCCTAACCCTCACCTGCAGTGATATGCAAATGTACCAAACACCCACGGTGTCGCATTCACAGGCAGGGAGCAAATAGGATGCAAATGTGTGCGACAATATGCAAACAAGGGCAGCCATGGATTAATGGCCTCACTCTTCCAATGAGACAGCAGCTATCCCTTTGAGTACAGGTGTGGCTGCTAACAGGGAGTAGAATTGTCTGTCAGAAGCATCTTAAGGGACAGTTCTTGGGTCACTGGAGGTCACAAGGAGGGACTATTCACACACCTGGCCTGCCAACACTTTGTGCTAACCAATCTGGGCAGGGTGTCTGTCAGCCAGACAGAATGTTCTTCTCTGCCTAGGCAAGCAAGGAGCAGGTTCAAGGCTAGGCACTGAATTTGGGGGAGAGAGTAGCAGTGATAAGGTGGAGGAGGTGGTGAAGGCCCTGGGAGAGAAGATGGTGGAAGTGACAGGACTGGAAATAGTCAAGGATGGCAGAGGTGGAGGTGAGGGTGGGGACATCCCTGGCATTGTAAGTGATGGCAACAATAGAGATAATGGTGACAACATAGGAAAATGAAGTTGGAGGAGCCGGGAGCCATATTAACAATAGTCATCATGGAAGAGACAACAATGAAGAAGTGAGGGGGTGGAGTTGTGAAGAGGAGAATGGTTGCTGGTGCTGTGGGGAATGGAATAGTGGCAATGGCAGGCCTGGTGGCTGTAATGAAGAGGACAGTGGAGGCTGAGGTAGAGTGGTGGGTGGTAAAAATCATTGTAATTAGTGACCAATGGCAGGTGAGGATGATGGCAGAAAAGGTGAAGATGATGAGAGATTCAGTGAAGATGGGTTCCTGAAATTCGTTTGTTTGTTTGTTTGTTTGTTTGTTTGAGACAGAGTCTCACTGTTGCCAACACAGCATCTCAGCAAACTCAAACTCTGGGGCTCGAACAATCCTCTTGCCTCAGGCTCCCGAGTAGCTGAGACTTCAGGTGTCTACCACCACATCTGGCTAGTTTTTGTTTTTAGTAGCAACAGGGTCTCGCTCTTGCTCAGGTTAGTCTCAAACTCCTGAGCTCAAGCAATCCACCTGCCTCAGCCTCCCAGAGTGTTAAGAGTTACAGGTGTGTGCCATCATACCCAGCTGGGTGGCCAGGTTCCCAAAATTCTTAAGCTCAATATGGGAGAGGGTTAGAGAGTCTGTCAGAACAAGGCAGGGGCAGAATTTGAAGAAGAGCACCAAGCTCTGTTGTGAGAGGGGAGGAAGTGTGGGTCCCCTCCTCACCCACCTGAGGGAAGTTTGGAGACAACACCTAACTTCCCTCTCCTTGGCAGGCTTGGCACACACCCCACTTCTACTCGGTGAGAGGGGCATGCCTGAGGCCTGCCCCTGACCACTGGATTGACTGGTGATTAGGGAAATCAAAGCCCCATTGGACCTGTTTTCCCCTCTGTGAAATGAGAGAGAGTATGAAAACCAAGTGAATTCCTTGCAGCTTACTCTTGGGTTATGGGCAGTGGAATGAAGCTATCGTGCGTGTGTGTGTGTGTGTGTGTTTTAGAAGGATGGTGAGGTCAAGAAATAGAGAGCTGGGAAGAGATTGACAAATGTCATCTCAGAGGAACTCAGGGTGCTCCCATCCCATGACCTGGATGTCTCCACTTCTCCATCACCCTCAACTCACCTTGGCTACTACAGTGGAGGTCATGGGAGCTGCCTGTCTGACCCTGTCCTCAAAGCTCTATTTCCCTCCCAGAAGCCCAAACCCCATGCAGGCTGCAATTCGAACAGGTTAGTCCATGGCTCTGGAATCAGACTCCAGGAAATCAGACTTCAGTCGTGTGACACTGAGCAATGCACATAACCTCTTTAAGCTTCTTTTTTCTCACCCATAAATTAATAAAAATACATACCTTATAGGTGATATGTAATACGGCTATCTGTGATGTGTTTAGCCCAGCAAACTTCAACTCAAAGAACTGGTAGTTGTTAGGAAGACACTGCAGGAGTCAGGTTCAGAATTATCATTTATTCTCCAACCCAAGAAGTAGACACAGAGGTAGGACTGCTCCAGGACCGGAGGCTCCCCACAGCCACAAGGGGTGGTGGGGTGATCGTCCTTGCAGCGGAACCCGCATTTTCGCGTGACATCCTGCAGAGGGCGCGCAGGCTCTGCTGCCCAAGGGAGGAGGTGCCCTGCCCAGGGACAGTCGCTGAGCAATCCTTGCGCTCTGGCTGGAGTGGAGAGGCTCAGAGAGGAACTGCCTAGCCCAGAGCTGGAGTTGGGAGGAGGACAGGGAGAAGGACTCTGTCGTTCGTGATTCCCAGAGGTCCTAGCCTTCCACTCTGGCTGCAGATTTGCTAGGAGAGAAGCTTAGGACCAGGAGAGTCATCCCGGAGCCCCATGGACAGGTAAGGTGAGGATCGTCCCTCGCCCCTACACCCCCTTTATTGCCTAGGAATCCTGCTCCAGACAGACAAGACACACACGTTCTCTCTCTCTCTCTCTCTCTCTCTCTCTCTCTCTCTCTCTCGCACCGCGGTCCAGTGTGAATCACTGTGAGTGGTAATAATCATGCTAAAGGCTCAGGTGATGGCCGGAGGACCTTGGATGAGTCAGCCTTGGACTAGAAATGAAGCTAGCTAGAGAGGACCTGCCTTCATCTTCCTTGGTTCACTGGTCTCCATCCCCACACACCTTGCACAGAAGCACCCAGGGAGCTGCTACTGTCCCCAGCTGACACTCTGCTTCCAAACACTGCCCCACAGGCTCACTCCACCACAGGGAGCAGCTGCTTTGATATCTGCCACCAGGCCAGTCATAGGGCCAGCACATAACCTCTTTAAGCTTCTGGTCACTTGCCACATCCGGACTCAATGAGGGACTGGAACCGGAGCCCCCTCTGTTTCCTACAGCCAATTTCTACCCTTACCTGTTTCACTGTGAAAAACCATCCAAAAACCTCTCCCATGTTTTTCTACACTCAAGACCAGTCATGTTCAATGAAAATAGCATGGGAACCACAAATGCGTGTTTAAATATTTTAGTTGTCCATGAGCAGCAGCTCACGCCTGTAATCCTAGCACTCCGGGAAGCCTAAGCAGTGGATTCCTTGCGCTCAGGAGTTCAAGACCAGCCTGAACAAGAATGAAACCCATCTCTACTAAAAAAAATAGAAAAAAAACCAGCCAGGCATTGTGGCAGGCACCTATAGTCCCAGCTACTTTGGAGGCTGAGGTAAGAAGACCAAAGAGCAATAAAGCCACAGCACTCTACCCAGAGCAACAGAGTGAGACTCTGTTCAAAAAAAAAACAAAAAAAGAAAAAAAGAAAAGAAAAGAAATATTTTAATAGTTACATTGAAGTAGTAGAAATAAATAAGTGAATAAGTGTAATTTAAGCACTATTACCCCAATAATATTATTGTTTCAACAGGTAACCAATATAAAGTTACTAAAGAGATTTTTACATTCTTTTGTGGGTACTATGTCTTTTTTTTTTTTGAGACAGAGTCTCATTTTGTTACCCTCATTAGAGTGCTGTGCTCATCATAGTTCATAGCAACCTCCAACTCCTGAGCTCAAGTGATTCTCTTGCCCCAGCCTCCCTTAGCTGGGACTACAGGTGCCCGCCACAATGCCTGGCTATTTTTGGAGACGGGGTCTCTCTCTTGCTCAGGCTGGTCTCAAACCCGTGAGCTCAGGCAATCCACCCACCTCAGCCTCCCTGGTGTGCTAGGATTACAGGTGTGAGCCATCACTCCCGGCCGAGGTCCTACGCATCTTAACTAGGAGTGGCTCTGGTATTGGACAGTCACTCACCCTTGTTATCTCCTGGTACCTAGTGCTCAATGTCTAATGATGGGTCTCCCAGGATCCCTGTCACAGCTGTGGCTGAGGGGTCGTGTGTGCTTCAGTTTCTCCACCTGAGAGACCAGCCCTTGACTCTTCCAGCTAGGGATGAGTGAACCTGCTCCAGGCCCTGGCTCACACCTGCATGGGCGATCAGTTCCTGCCCAGGGGCTCCCAGCTCACAGGAAGCTGCCAGCTGGTACAGCCTCAGCAGAGGGTATCCCCAGCGCCTTCTTCATATCCAGTCCTCAGGGCCATTCTAGGCCCCAGTTTGCAAGCCCAGAGCACCTTGCCATGGGCCATGCCCCTGTTGATGCCAGGGATGCTCCTTGGCTGTTCACAAGGGAAGGGCCTTCATACAGCCTGAAGGTGAAGTTCATGTTCAGATAGTGGGAAGGAGAGGGTAAGGAAGGAGGTCCAGGGAGGCAACAGTCTGGGCCAAGGTCTGGAGGTGGTTTTGGGGGGGAAGAGATGACAGGGAGCCAGAGGGGTTCAGGGGACAGAAGAGGTGTGTGTGAGGGGGGTGTGTGCACACTAAGTGCCAAGTCTGGATGAGAGGAGCCATAGAAGTCTCAGAGTTAGGGAAGGAATGCAGGGCAGTCAGGATGGGTGGCACACTCACCTGGGACCTGTACAGAAAGGACAGGGAGGGGAGAAATGAGTGAGAAAGGAGCCATTAAAAACCTAGGGAGGATCACAGAGCCCTTGGAACTTTCCATGTTTGGCCCCAGGGAGCTTTGCCTGGGATGAGGCCTCTGTGCCAGAGGCCTGCACAGAGAAGTGGGCCCAGGGTCTTGAGATGGGCAGCCCAGGAGTCCTGGTAGTCCCTCTGTGTGTCTCTGGGAGGGCCTGGCCAGCTCCCATCAGGGGATCAGCATGATTAGTGGCCTCTGGGGATGTGATTGTGAGCTGGATATGGGTTCATTCTCACTCCCACACACCCGTCACTATCCCTCTGGTGCCCTGGATGCTAGGGCCTGAGGACTGAGCTGCCAGCCCTGGGCTCTAGCAAAGCCAACACGTAATTCCTGGACCATTGAGAACCTAGGCAGGGCTTTGGGGAGAATTAAACAAGGCTGCCCCCTCTGGGCAGATGAGCCTCTCATTAAATGGTGATTTGTGCCAAGCAAAACATGTCCAGCAGGGGATGGATTTCAATCCCCAACACCTGTGGCTGAGGCCCTATGCCTAGCCATCTGAGCACACACGGCAGCCCTGCGTCCATCCCATTGTCAAGAGGAACCATATGAAGAAGACAGTCAAACACGAACCACAAACCACTGGAGATGAGACCTGCAGATGACCTTACCCTTCCTGCTTCCTGTTGTCACTTGGACTGGGCAGCAGTGCTATCAGGGAACAGCAATGATGGGAGACATGCAGGTGAATTTGCTGGGCCCAGAAAGTCACAGCAGCAGGATCATAGGCCCAGGTACAAAGTCTGTGTGCATTTGTTTCCCCTGGAGCCAAGTCGGCACAGCTCTAGGAGCGAGGCAGGACAGAGACTGCAGTCGTATTTTTTAAAAACACAGAGGCCTTCAGCTATAGAAGAGTCCTCTGGAAAACAAAACGAACAAACAAATGGAGACCAAAAGAAGTTAAGTGACCTGTTCAAGCTGACACGGCTAATAAGTAATGGTGGAGGATGGGAGGCCAAGTCACAGGACAAGGAAAAGCACCAGGCAGACAAAGAGAGAGTGCTGGCCCTGACCTTGGCTATTCATTTAAGCTTTCCAAGTGTCAGTCTGATCATCTGCAAAGTGGGGGCAATGGCTAGTGCTGTTCCCAGGACTAAAGGCTGCAGTGTACACAAAACACTTAATGACAAGTATAGAAAATGGAACTAAAACTCTAATTCTTGCCCAGGGACAGAAGTGGACACATCGTTGGGAAGTCTGAGGTGTTAGAAAGTTGTCCAAGTACCAGCTCTGTGGGCCAAAATAAGAAGGCTCAGAGAGATGCCTCTTCCACAGCTCTGGAGGAGGCAGAGTTGTGCCATCAGACCCCTTCAGGACCACGGTGAGTGTGGCCTGCTGAAGGCTCCCAGCCGAGTCTCTCCCTATGAGTCTCTCTGCCAAAGGGAGCTGCCTCATCAGGGCCACATCCCCTGCGCAGGCAAGCCCTACACAATGACTGTGCCGGTAGCTGGGCCACCATCTGGGCCCAGCTCTGCAGGGCCATGACAGCTCCCTAGGGAATCCCTGCAACTGCAAAGCAGTTCAGCTGGCCCTAGCCCAGCTCTGCTCCTCACTCCCCAAGAGGGGCTCCCCCGAGAACATTCCCCCCTCAAATCCCTACATGCAAAGCTTCATGGGGAGTCTGCCTCCCAGGTACATTAGTTTCCTCTGGTTGTTGGAACAAATTACCACAAACGTGGTGGCTTAAAACAAGTCACATTTACTCCCTTACGATTCTGGAGGCCAGAAGTCTGCAATCAGTTTCACTGGGCCTCAATCCCGGGGTCAGCAGGGCTGGGCCCCTTCTGAAGGCTGGAGGAGAGATCTGTTTCCCTGCCTTTTCTAGTTTCTGGACTCTGCCTGCATTTTGCCCTGTTCTCACATCCTCCCAACTTTTGCTTTCATTGTCGTATCTCCTATTTTCTCCTTTGGCCTTCTCACCTCCCTCTTACAAGGAGCCTGGGATTATATCCAGGGCTAACCGGAATAATCCAGGATAATCTCCCCATCTAAAGATCCCTAACTTAATCTCAGCTGCAAAGTCCCTCTTGCCATTCACAGGTTCTGGAAATAGGATATGAATATCGGTGTGGGTAAAATTCAGCCTACTACATCCCAGGATCTAATCTAAGAAAGCGACCAGATGCCTACCGTGGCCCTCCTTGTCCCCTGTCAGGCATCCTCTTGAGCACACCTTCCAAGCAAGGGTAGCCTGTCCCCTCACAGGACTGTAGGCAGCTATGGAAGACCCAGCTCCAGCATCAGTGAGCCCCCTGTCCTGAGGGCGTGTGCTATTCAGCTCTCAGGAAGCCTTAAGCAAAAGCAGGAATGCCTATCCTCTCTCTTCTCCACCTCTCGCTGTCCATCACCTTTCAAGGCTTAGCTGCTCCAAGACATCCTCCTCAGGCAGACAGAACAGCTGCCGCCTATCTGGACCCCACTGTGCTAGCCGGGGCTCCACTGGTGCATGCCCCACAGCCCGCCGCATGCCTGCACCTCCCCATGCTATGTGGTTAGAGTTTTCTCATTTTCCCAGCGCATGATGCCTGGCATTGGGTCTGCTCCCCTTGTCTGCTTCCTATCAATCAAATAAACGTGTGCAGCACTGGGTCACACAGAGCCAATCCACAATTCACAGGGACAGGGCAGGACTGCAGGTGTCAGCTGCGTGCCCTAGCTGCTCAGTCTGAGCCCGAGCAGGCTGCACACTCCGGGGAGCCCCCCACCGCCCCCATGCTTCCTCAGGCCGAGCCTGGCAGCTGGTGGGTGATGTGCTGCTGCTCCTGCGGGCCCCCTGCTTGCCTCCCTGGCTGGAAGCAGTTTCACCACCAGCCCCCTGATCTCCTCCCTGGGCCCAGATACCCTTCAGAGTGGTCTCTGTATTTCCTTCTCTCCCATTCTTCTCATGACTCACTCCCCTTTATCCCACCGAAACTGCCCTCCCCAAATCCCCAACAGCCTCCGTGCTGCCCAATCCAAAGGACCCATGGCAGGCCTCCCTGGCTGGAAGCTGTGCCCTCCGCTTTCAGGTCTTTCTGTGAGGGTATTCTTTGGCCTCAGACAGAACTTGGTCCATGTATGAGTTTGCCTGGGATGCCAGGGGGGTTACACCCCAGGAGCAACTGTGAAGGGGCCTGGGAGCTGGTGCATTCATACCCTGGATGGGACAATTCTGAGGCCTGTCCTGCACAGTAGCAGTTCCCTGTCGGGCTTGGGTCCCTGCTTCCCTCAGCAGTAACCTGCACCTCACACACATTCTCCTTGACTCTCCTCCCATCTCACATGCTGCCTGGACCATCTCCCAAATGACTTCACCCAAATCCTTGCCAAAAGGCCTATTTGGGGTGGGGGATCAAACTAAGGCAACGTATCAGATCATCTTACTGTCCCTATTGCCTTAGGAAAGACCCGGCCTCTTCACTGGGTGTTCGGGGCCCTCAACCACCCTGGACCCTGGCTGCCTCTTGGACACCATCTATCACCTTTTTTAACCTCAAACTTTGAACTCTGGCAACACAGCTGCTTATCATCACCAACCTGGCCTTTCATCCTCCACCTGGAATGCTGTCCCCCTCCTCTGCCCTTCTGCTCTGTGACTCAGTCCAGGCAAGCCGTCCTTCTGAGTATGGAGGTTAGTCCTGGTGCTTCCTACCTCACCTGAGGGTGAGCATTGCTGTGAAATCAGCTACAAGGAAGAACCAACCTGGTTGGACCTAGGTGCTGAGGAGCCCCGTAGGCTAGTGTGCACTGCTCTGTGCCCAGCCCTGTGGGCAGCCTCCCAGCCCCTGCAGGGAGGCAGGATGCTCTTTCCCTTGCCCAGTTTGTATGCTGAAGTCCACTCATATGCTGGCGCGAAAGAACCAAAAGTTGTGCATTTCTTTCAATTCAACATTCAGTGACATCATGTAAGTGGTCTGAAATCAGCCGTGGTGAGAGGATTTACACCATGGAAATTGGCAAGTTCTACAAGTAAGTGGTTTAGTTTTTTCCAAAGAGCCACCAAGACCTTCCCTCATCCTCCCCATACCCCGCAACCTGTGGCTCCCAGCTTTAATGGAATCCTGAGTATGTCTGTGGGTTCACAGCCTAGGTCCCAGCTCTGAATTGCCCTTGAGAGGCAGGATGAAATCAACCTGGGGCGGGGAAGGGTATTAATTGTCCAAGATGCATGTGGACAGGATCCAGGGACTGGAGGTGAAACTGGAGCAGGGAGGAGCTCATGGGACTGGAGGACAAGGCTGTGGGCGTGGGCGTGTGCGCCTGTGTAGAAACAAGAGATTCCAAGAGCAAGGGAGCCAGCAAGAAAAAGATGAGGAGAGAAGAGAGAGACACTCAAGAACAAAGCAGACTCAGGCAAAGCAAACACCACAGAGGGAGGGAGGGAGGCAGAGGGAGACAAAGCAAACAGAGACAGAGGCGGAAACAGAGAGAAAGCCAGCTTGAGCCTGGGAAGAAAGGGCAGAGTGGAGGAAGCCAAGGGCAGAAATAGAAAAGTCCAGTGACAAAAGCACAAACTCGAGAGTGATGAGCAAAGACAGCAGCAGCAGGAGGTGGCCAGCCCAGGCCGAGGGTCTCCTGCAGAGATGGGGCTCATGGCGCATGGGGCGGCGGACAAGAGAGACCTCACAATGAGATCCCCTGTGCCCTGTCCCCAGCCATCATGTGAATACCTCCTTAGGTGTCAGTCAGCTACTTGAAGATAGAAATGTCTGATTGCTTCTTCAATTTAAGCATTAAATCCCTCAGTCATTCAATAATACATTGCCCAATTACTCACACGAGGAGCAATTTCAAATGAGGTAAAAAATATTTAGCAATTAAATTGCTAAGTGATTTGATTGTTTCTGAAGGAAATTCCCTCATAATGCTCCCTTGAGTTTCTTATTCTCCCTTCTTAAAGCAACCTGTCAAAGGGATGTGCAGATTTACCCATTGCTTGGTGGTTCTACCCAGCTGAATTCAGCACCCCCTGTAGGTTAGGGTCCTCTTATTCAGGCCTTTCCCCTTGCCAGGTGGCATGCTCAAGTCAGCTCGCATGGGCTCAAGAAAAAATCCAATTTTCACATCTTTTCCTAATTCTGCATTCAGTGACATCATGTTAGCAGCTGTAATTAGCCACCATGATGGGAGTGTTTACACCACGGAAATTGGCAACTTCTACAAATCAAGATTTTGACTTTTTTTTCTTCAGAGGCCTTTACTCACCTCCAGTACCCATGCCAATCTGTGATAAAACCCTGAGCAAGTTTGTGGGTTTATAGCATTTGCTGAAGCCCCAGCTATGAGTCTTCTTTGAGGGACAGGGAAGAATCACATGGCTTGGGAGGTTGGGAGGTAGCTTAGACCAATAGAAATCCCACTAAACTGGAGTCCAGGAGATGTGCCTAGGCCCACCGTGGGTCCCACCACATTGCTGATGACCTGAAGAAAGTAAGTCACTTTCCCTGCTGGGGGCTTCCCTGACTGACACTCAGAGACACCTGAGCTCTCCTGATGTTCAGGCAGGTGCTCTTCTTTCCAGATCACACTCCCCCCATGGGGAGACACAAAGCTCCCTGGGGCAGAAGCCAGGGAAGGGCCTGGCCCAGCCCATCCATCTTGGCATTATGCTGCCCACTTTGAAAGAGTTAGGCAAGCAAATAAGGAGAGGAGGGACTGGGGAGAGGGGCAACGGAAGTGGAAGAAGACCGGGAGAGGCTGGAGAGAAAAGGTAGAGGATTTCAAGTCTTCCTGTGGGATGCCCGACCATCTTCTAGATTTTTCCAATGAATTGTCAGGTCATGTAGAGGGACACAGTAAATAGAGGAGGAAGGCCAACTGGGGCAGAGTGCAGACCTCTGTGGCAGGAGGAGGCAACGTCTCACCTCTGTCCCTCAGAAGGCAGCTTGTTGGGGAAAACCAGGCCCAAGCCCAACTAGAGTAAGTGCCCCAATTTGGCCATGTGAGGAAGAAGAAGGATTTCCCAGTCCATGAGGAGGGGAAACTGAGGTCAAGTACATCACAGGGACAGACCTAACCCCATTCCCGTCGTGAGCATGTATGCAGAGCTGATCATCTGTTCTTGAGGTCTGAGTTGTGCCAAGTGTTGGTCTGCAGAGTCCAGGCACCCCCAAGCCTACAGGGACTCATCAGCCAACGCCATGCATGTGGAGAGGAGACCCTTGGGCCTGGAAGATTCTCCTCTGCATGCCCTTGTTCTCTGTCCCACCAGCCTGGTCAGATCTTCATTAACAGACCCCACCTTTTAGTCCAGGGAAGTTGGCCACAGAGACCCAATTCTGAGGGCAAGGACCCTGGGCCAAGCCATGGACAACTCTCTCTCTCTCTCTTCCTCCTCCTACCCCAACCCTGAAGGCCAGGCCCTCACTCCCCACCAGCTAACTAGCCCACAGCAAACAGCTAAATACAGTCCCTTATTCTTTGACTCCTAGAAATTGGCTACAAACTGTCCATCAACATTAATTTCTCAGCCTAGCTGTTCCAGCCACAGAGCAACTGCAGTTCCTGAGCTTCACTGGGCTGCCCACAAGCCCATATTTGGTGGGGTCTGCATGTGAGGAACACAGACATGAGAGGGCATAGGCTGTGAAGCCGGCATAGACTATGAAATTGGAGAGGCTGGGGTTCAAATCTTAGCTTCACCACTAGCTGGCTGTGTGATGCCTGTCCCAGCAAGTGGTTTTATTGAGACGTACAAAATCAGTGTTTTGTTACAGACATGGTATCTGTCCCTCTGTCTTGACCTTCCTCTTGGAAGGTCAGATGGAACTGTCAGATGTGTTTCCTGATACACAGGCATGCACACACACACACACACACACGTGCACGTGCACATTTGTTAGTGCAGGCACACAGATCCACAGCTGTCTGAGGCCAAAAGAATTAGGGAACGGGCAGGGAACACACAACCCTGCCCCTCCAGGCTCTCAGCCCGCCCCACCTACCCCCCCAGTCTCCCCACCCCGCCGCCTCCAGGCCTGGCCCTGGGTGTGTGGAGAGGCTTTGGCGCCCTCTGCTGACTGCAGTGCTGCCTGCAGCCCACAGCTGTCCCAGCCAGAGCCTGTGCAGCCGAGAAGCTGTGGGGAGTCTAGGGAGGAGAGCAATGGAGACCCTGAATGAAGAGAGAAGAAAACCGGGCCCATTCTGTCCCAAAGAGGTTTGGGGCCACTGAGGGCCACTTCTGTCTCATGGCAGAACCTCCAAGTTACCATACTCAGAAGTTGTCAGTGGTCATATTTTCTGTCGTAGACAAAACCGGTCTGTAGGAAGAAGAAAGAATGAGGCTGACTTGCATCAGGAAGCAAAAACAAGAACCTGGAAAGGCTGCTGTGGCTCACAAATCGCTGGTCCCAGATGTCCTTGATGGCCACCTGCATCACCACCCCTCCTCTGTCTCAGTTACTGAAGTCCTTCTTAGATTCTGTGAGATGCTCCGGGGTTCTTCCAATAAGTCCCCATTTTTGCTTAAGCTAGTGTGAGTTGGGCTTCTGTCACTTGCAAGATAAAAGACAAGGACACAGCTCCTTTGGTTCCCTACCCATGGCCACCTCTATCCATCTTCATTCACAGGTCTTCTATCCCTAAAATGTTCCAAAGCTGCTCTTTTAAGAAAGATTTTCTTTTTAATTTCAGATTAATGTGACGGTACAAACAACCAGGTCAAAATATTTGAATTTGTTAGGTAGAGTCCCTCTTGTACTTACATCCCACACTCAAAAGGTGTGCCAAACATCCCTACACCGTGCCTATTCGGTGGGAGCACCCCACCACCCTTCCCTTCTTCTCCCTCCTCATTCTTCCTCCCCCCAAATTGAATTGAAATGAGTTTTTCTCCTGTGTGGGCATGCATTAGATTGTCTACTGCTTCATGTTAGTATTGAGTACATTGGATAATTGCTTTCTCATTCTTATGATATGTTACAAAGAAGAATGTGCTTCAACTCCATCCAGGTTAATACAAAAGATGTGATGTCTTTTGATGACTGAATAGTATTCCATGGTATGCATATACCACAATTTGCTAATCTATTCCTGAGGTGATGGGCATTTAGGTTGTTTCCACATCTTGGTGATTGTAAATTGAGTTGTAATAAACAACCACTGGGCAAGAGACATGGACAGAAACTTCTCTGAGGAAGACAGATGAATGGCTAACAAATATATGAAAAAATGATCACTGTCCCTAGTCATCAGAGAAATGCAAATCAAAACCACCCTGAGGGCTCAGCACCTGGTTTACAGTGGTTACAGCACCAGCCACATACACTGAGGCTGGTGGGTTCAAACCCAGCCCAGGCTAGCTTAAATAACAATGACAACTGCAACAAAAAAAAAATAGCCAGGTGTTGTGGCGGGCACCTATAGTCCCAGCTACTTGGGAAGCTGAGGCAACAGAATCGCTTAAGCCCAAAACTTTGAGGTTGTTATGAGCTGGGACACCACGGCACCCGACCCAGGGCAACAGCTTGAGACTCTGTCTCAATAAAATAAAATAAAAAATAAAAATAAAAACACATAAATACAGTCATGGGGAGGAGAGAGACATTTTCCTCTAAGGATATTTATGCTCTGTTTTCAGGCATGTAAGGGGAGGGCAGAGAACTCTTCCTGCATCTGCTGATTGTCAGTTGCCTTTAGCTCAAAATAGTCCTTAGACCAAAGTGGCATATTTTAGGGTGGCATATTCTGCTGCCCTTTGGGGTAAACTTGACTCCCTCTGTGTAATGCGTCATAATTATCCTGGGTGAATAGTTTCTCTTTTTATGTGAAGATGAGCATGGCTCCTCTGAGTCATTTTTTCCTGCAGGATGCCAAACCAGAAGCATTTGGAGACAGTGGGGTGCACTCTCAGTTGTAGACCAGACCTTTGAGAGAGTAAGTAAAGAGAGGGCTTAGCTGTAGGCCCACAAGAATTTCCTTGGCCCATTTTTGAAGCAGTTTTTCAAGGATATGCAATTTCCTCCACCTTTCTATCCTTTACTTAATCACCCTCAACTCATTTAGCTATTCATTTATTTAACAGTGTATTAATCATCCACTTCCTTCCAAGGACCCTACTTGGCCCTTCTACCCTACCAAAAAAATCTTAAAACAAAAAAACCCAAAGATGAAGCTGGCACAGTTTTTGTACTCAAAAGTCTTAGCCTATGGTAGGAGGGAGAAAAGATAGGTTCATGGTTAAGTTCTGAGTCAGAGGATGAAGAAAAGATCATTGAAGCATAAAGAATGGAGGATGCCTCAAAAAAACAAAAACAAAAAGAAAATGGTTCTACACAGCAAAAGAAATAATCAACAGAGTAAATGGATAACCTATAAAATAGGAGAAAATATTTGCAAAGTATACAGTTGACAAAGTATTAATATCCAGAATCTGCAAGAAACTTAAGTCATCAAGAAGTAAAAATATCAGAAAATGGGCAAAAGACACCAAGAGAAAGAAGAGAAACAAATTGCCAATAAACGTGTGAAAAATGGTGAATGTCACTAATCATCAGGGAAATGCATATTAAAACCATTATGAGATAACACCTTATATACGTCAGAATGGCCATAATAAAAGACACAAAGAATAGATGTTGGCACAGATATGGTAAAATGGGAACACTTATAAGAAAAAAAAAATAGCTGGGCATTTCGGCGGCACCTGTGGTCCCAGCTACTTTGGAGGCTGAGGCAAGAGAATCACCTAAGCCCAGGAGTTGGAGGTTGCCATGAGCTGTGTGACGCCACAGCACTCTACCAAGGGCGATAAAGTGAGACTCTGTCTCCAAAAAAACACAAAAAACATAAAGACACTGTGGTGGGACTGCAATCTCATACAGCCTCTTTGGAAAGAAGTATGGAAAATCCTCAAAGAACTCAAATTAGACTTCTCATTGACCCTGCAATCCCATTACTAGGCATCTACCCAACAGAAAAATAATAATTTTATCATAAAGACATTTGCACAAGATTTTTTTTAAGTGTAATACATTTGTTGCAGAGTCTCAATTTGTTGAGGTATAAATGTGAACCTGTTTTCTAACAACCTTCCCCCCAAATGTGCTCTGCTGAAATCACCTTCGCTGCTTGGGTGGTGAGGGTCTGAGTGACATGGCTGCACCCCACATTCCGCTGTCATCTTCATCTGTTAGAACAGCCTCATGTCCCTAATCAAGACTGTTCCAGCTGGTCTCCAGCCACCATTCTCAGAGCTGTGACCTCCCACCCCAGTTGCCTGGCCCAATGGGAGGGACATCCGGCTCTAACCGTCCTCCCCTCCCTCTTCTAGGTCTCTCTAGGTCCGGGGGCTGGGGAAGGATGTGGAAGCAACTCTCATATGACTGTCCTCTCCTGTGACAGAAGCAGGGGACTGTCACTGCTTCTCTGGCTACCTCCCCTGCCACCCCAGTGACTGTCTCATGCAGAGCCTATGCAGGCTCTGAAACCCAAGAGGAAGGCTCCATGGGTGGGAAACCTGTGTGTCTCTGCACCCTGCCATTTGTCTCCTGTTTCCTTCTTCCCCTACTCGGGCAGCTCAGAGGGAATATCCCGGGGTCACAGACTGAGGAGATGCCACCTAAGGGATGATATGCTTGTCTCTCCTTGCAAGAGGTTCCCTTATGGATTCAGGGAGGAAAAATGCTCCACCCTATCTCGTCTCTCATGAAGGGGGCAGCAGGTAGCCCCTACCATAAGCCCTGCATGCCCACATGGTCAATGACCCCTCTGGATCCCCTGCCCCTCTTCCTGTGACTGCGGGAGCTGGGGGTTGATGAGAGAAGCACCATTGGCTCTGCAGAAGGGAGATGGTACCAGTTGCGGACCACCCACTGACAGCTCTCTGAGTGCAGAAGGCAGGGCCCCCAGTGCCTTTCTACTCTGCTTTGGGTGTTAGCAGCAATTCCAGAGCTGGAGAAGTCCCACACAACATCCTGTTATGCTGGTGTAGAACTCTCCTCCCTCCAGATCCCAGCTGAACTGATCAAAAGACTATAAAAGAAGGCAAACCCTTATCCACCTGGAAGGCAGGGGAGGCACATTCTCATGCCAGGAATGTGGGGATCTCTGGAAAATGTGCCAGACCCAGATTAAATGGAGACCCCATGAGATCCATGTTTCTGCTTCCCTGATAAGGTGGGCACAAGTTTTGTCATGGCTACATTGAATACCCAGAGGAACAGCCTGGAAGCCCCAAATGGTGGGCACATAAAATTGGCCCTTGGTGGAGAGGCAAGGTTCCCACTGGGCCTGGGCCTGGCCCCAGCCAGCTCCCACCCCTTTCTCCCAGCTGGTAATGGCCCTTGGACGGTTCTACCTAGAGTGAGGAAAGAACATGACACCACCCTCCCCCACCCCGAGCCCCAGTGGCCAGCCAGACCTGCAGGTCAATACTGGTAATACAATTGGGGGGGGGGGTGACGTATGTCAGAGGTGGTTTGTCTTCCCAGCCAGCTGGTAATATGAAATTGCCTTATTCAGTCTTAAAATATGACAGGACAATTGGAAAAACATCAAGGTTCATGGTGAGCTATAGAGAATCCACTTTGTTCTCCTTGTTTGGAGGAAAATAATAAAATTATATAAAACACTCAGTTTTTAGGCAGGCCTGATAGTACACACAGCAGTCCCAACTACTCTGGAGGCTAAGGCCGAAGGATTACTTAAGCCCAGGAGCTCCAGGCCAGCCTGACCAACATAGTAAGACACCAGTTTTATACATTAAAACAACTTCTAAAAAAATTTGTGAGGGCAGTGCAATTGGCTCAAGGAGTAGGGTGCCGGCCCCATTCACCAGAGGTGGTGGGTTCAAACCCAGCCCTGGCCAAAAACTGAAAAAAAAAATTTTTTTTTTTTGAAGTTTAAAACACTAATTTTTAAACTTGAAGTACACAGAAAAGCAAACACACACCCACACACATGAACCCATGTGCATACACATACACTTGGAAACACATGAAGCCTTTGAAAATTTTCTGCATCATGAAAGAAAGAGAATGTGTCTCCTCAAAGGGCAGAGAAAAAGAATTCCTTTGAAAAAGATTTATCACAGAAGCATAAATAAGTTTCAGACCACATCTGCTTTGTACTCAATTCATTTAATTAACATGAACTCTAAGAAATGAGATTTGAAAAACAAGATAGAAAGAGTGAAATGAGAAGGCTTCCAGCTGAGAAGCAGGTGGAAATAAAAAACAAGCCAGGAGAAAGGAAGGATATAAAGAAACTTTAAAATGCAACAGAATTTTAAATTGCACAAAGACAGTAAGGAACAGGATTGGAATGACAGAAAATTGAATCTGTAAATGTGGATGGCAGAGATGAGACAATCTCTGAGAATGCAGAGGAAAAGCCTGATGGGATTAAAAAAAAAAAAAAAACAGAAAGAACATGATAGGTAACCAGGCCTCTTAAAGAAGACATAAAACAGATAGAACAAAAGCTAGACTCACAGGACTAAGAAGAATATTCCTCATTTAACAAAAGCCTGAGCCTATAGAAGTAAAAACTTCCTTTACATCTAAGTCAAATATGAAAAAGAAATGAATGTCTAGAAATACCAGGCAGAATTTTTTCAATTTTCAGGGGCAACAAAACATGGAAGAAATGTCTGTAATAGTTCTTAGCGTGTATAATTGCAAGAGAGATTCCATGGAATTTTGTCAAGTATTTTTTCTGGGGAAAAACATCTTCCATTATAATATAAACTTGGGAAATGCTGAATTAAGCAAAACAAGGCAAAATCCTATTCTGAGACTTCTGCAGAGATTTGATAATATTCATGCACGTTGTTAAACTGGCAATATTAGCAAGCACAATTTTCCAAACTTATTTGACTGTGAAGTCCCTTTTCCATAGAAAATGTGGTTAAAGTTTTGTTTAGGAACCAGTCTTTTACAGAATTTTGAGAGATCACACTTGTGACCTAAAAATTTAACAATCTGTCAAGTGCATTCATGCATTAAGGCAACAGAAAAATATTTTGCCATATACCATAACTTAGGATATATGCCACATTTGGTTCTGCCTTTCATGGGAGAAAGATACTCAGAGATGTACTCTTAGCAAGCAAGCAAGAATCAAAAATAAGTAAAATAATAGTAAATGAAAAATCAAGTTCCAGGCCAAAATTCTTGACCTAATGAACTCCAAATAAAAAAAAAATCAATATGGTGAAATTGTTGTATAAAAGAAATGGAAGTGGGGCAGCGCCTGTGGCTCAGTGGGTAGGATACCGGTCCCATATACCAAGGGTAGTGGGTTCGAACCCAGCCCAGTCAAACTGCAACAACAGCAAAATAGCCGGGTATCGTGGCAGGCACCTATAGTCCCAGGTACTCTGGAGGCGGAGGCAAGAGAATCGCCTAAGCCCAAGAGCTGGAGGTTACTGTGAGCTGTAACACCACAGCACTCTACTGAAGGCAATAAAGTGAGACTCTTGTCTCAAAAAAAAAAAAGAAAGAAAGAAAGACAGAAAGAAATGGAGGTGAATATTAAAAACCTGTTAAACACTCAGTGGTTTAAAACAACAATATTTATCATGTCATAGTTTCTGTGGGCTGGGAATCCAGATATGGTTTAGCTGGGTCCTCTGACTCAGAGTCTCTCTGAGGCTAAAATTAAGGTGTCAGCCAAAGTTGTGGTGTCATCTGAAGACTCATCTGGGGAAGGATTTGCTTCTAAATTCATTCACATAGTTGTTAGTAGGTTTCCTTTCCTCACTTCTTGGGCTGAGGGCCTCAAATCCCTGCTAGCTGTTGGGCAGTGGCCACCCACATTTTCTTGCACATGGGTCTTCCCATAAGGCAGGTTACAACATGGGAGCTGGTTTCATCAGAGTAGGTACACAAGAGCCAGAGGGAGAAAGTTACAGCAAGAAAGAATTTACAGTCTTTGAGAACATAATCTCAGAAGTAACAACTCACCATTTTTTGTGACATTCCCTTCGTTTGGAGCAAGTCACTAGATCTAGCCTGCACACAAAGGGAAAGGAGTATACAAGAGTTGACTACCAGAAGGTGAGGGTCATTGGGAGTCACTCCAAAAGCTGCCTGCCACAGATGCCGTTGCTGTATGTCATGAAACAAGCCCCAAACACACATATTCACTTACAAAATGAAATGTCACTGAAGTTTTAAACAATTAAAAAGACTTTAACAATAGAAATATATTGAAACTCAATGTTCCAAAGAAGTTGATTGCCACTAAATTCATCTACAAATTTAATCTAAATACAATTTCCAAAGGGATATTTGCTTATTTAACTTGGCAAGGAAAAGAAAGTCTAGCATTCATCTTAAAGAATATGTAAGTATAAGAGGGTCTTTACCTACCAAATGCAATCAGTGCAACCTGGCTTCTTGTACCCTCAATGAATCCCCAACAATAAATTAAAAAAAAAAAAAGAATATGTAAGTAACAGCAGCAAAGAACTTAAAGGTGGGAATGTATTCCCAGTCATCAACTGTTAATAAAAAGTCACAATTGGACTTCATGAGGAGGATCCCCAAAGCAATGGAAGCAGTATCAAAAATACACTACTGGGATCTGATGAAACTAAAAAGCTTCTGCACTGCTAAGAACATAGTAAATATTGCTAGCAGACAGCCCTCAGAATGGGAAAAAATATTTGCAAGTTATACCTCTGATAAAGGCTTAATAACCAGAATACATAGAGAACTTCAATGTATTTGCAAGAAAAAAACAAGAGATCCCATCTCAGGATGGGCAAAAGACCTGAAAAGAAACCTCTCCAAAGAAGACAAGCGCACGGGCTTCAAACACATGAAGAAATGCTCATTATCCTTAATCATCAGAGAAATGCAAATCAAAACTACCTTGAGATATCATCTAACTCCAGTAAGATTAGCCCACATGATGAAATCCCAAAACCAGAGATGTTGGCGTG